>APFE030938242.1:33478-58592 GCA_000404065.3 Pinus taeda
AATCTCTTCTTGACGAAGAGCCACCCACAATTCCTGCCAATCTGGAAGGCTTGACCTACCTAGTATGCTTTAGGCAAATACCTCCCAATCCTCTGAGACTGCATTCAATTCTATCCTCACCATCAGTTCCTGATCTGGCATCCCCCATGTGGATGTTAGCTAGTCATAGATCTCCTTCAATCCACCCAGGAAGACATCTATCTGCTCTCCCTTCTACATCTGGTATGACCGTAGTTGATTTTCAAGAAACATATTCCTCTGCACGGAAGTATGCTGGTACAATATCTTTAGGGCTTCTCACATCTCATTTGTTGTGTCCTTCTTAGTAATATGCAACACTACATGATCCTTGACCCCATCAAGGATGATGCATTTTTCCTTGGCCATTTCCTCCTAGTACTTCTCATTTTCAGCTGGGTCAACTGGAATCGCTATCATTTTCAAGGCAAAGTGCTTGATGTGATACCTGTCTAGAATGGACAAGATCCTAGCCTTCCAGACTATGAAGCTGGAAGCTCCATCCAGTCTATCCTGATCTCTCAGCCCATTCACTGCCATCTTGCTTCTCTTCTTCCGACTCATCTGTGTCTCTTTACTTCCCTCATGGAAATCTCTATTCGACTCCCTCTGAGTCTTGATTTCCTTTTTGGAAATCTTCCTCCATGGTCTTGTCCTGTTAGGTATTGTTCTGACCACAGTACCCCACTAGCTTCACTCCACAAGTTATATGCAACCTCCTATACCTCAGCAGCTTGAAGGACCGAGCCTCTAGGCTCTGCATAATCCTGCCATTGGAAAAATCTGCACCTCTCGGCCACAATGTCGATCCTTCCTGATTGAGAAAGATGATGGGGCACTGCATAGGTTAGGTCTACTCCTCGATGCCTCTGCGCTGATCCTCATCCTGGCTCAAACTGATGATGCAGGCCCTCTGCGTCACCCCTTCCTTACTGCTTTCTACTAGGAACAACTTCTGTCACTCATGACAGTTGTTTATGCTTCTACTTCTCTTCTTGGCTAATGCCTTTAGTTATCCTGTAATCTACAACCACACTCTAATACCATGGTGGAATTTCTAAGTTTAACCTATTAGAAATTCTTCCTATACTAACTAATTTATTTCTTCCTACTTGTTCAATTACATAACAAGTTATTTACCATGTAAATACTGAAAATAAATACAAGTACAATATCAACACATATAGATCATCAACTAAAATTAAATAAGCACACAAGTCACAGCGTTATTTTTGGACTAATGTCCCTGGAAAAACCCAATGCGGGAAAATCGGTGTAGCTATTCAAAGCATTTTATTATTATGCGATTTCAGAATACAACCTGGGTGCCAGAAATGGCTCACCCAACAGAGAATGCCCTCGGTAGTAGTACCTCTAAGTTGGAGATAGATATTCTGGCTAAATCGTCAGATGAATGATCCCACAGTAACAATGCAACTTCTACTCCTTTGCGTCACTATAATAGGGACTGTGTCACCCTATCCAACTCTCTAGCTATCAGTCTCTCCCACAAAATTCCCCTAGCACTACCTCTAGGTCCTGTGTCAACCTCTCTAGCTTGGCATCAACCTCTCTGGGATTTGCGTCAACTTTTGGAGCCTCTGTGTTAGCCCCTGGACCCTTGCGCCTCAGATGCTAGCCCTCTCTGGCTCTGTGCAGCTCCTGGCTGGCTCTACGTGGCCACTGGTTGCCTCTGCGTAGCCTTTAGCTAGCTTTATGTCAACCACTCATAGCTCTGTGCTGATCCTCTTGGTACTAACTCTGCCTCTCTATTATGTATTCATTGCCCCTCAACTGTAGCTCAGATCACTCACTCAATTTCCTCAGCAAACCCTGCCCAAAAAAATCAAATTCTTGATCTCTCTTGGTGTGTCCTCCAACTGACACTCAAGCCTCCTCTTATACTTTTCTCATTGGTCCATCAACAACCGAGATTAAATCTCTTATCAACGACTAAGACTATATTTGGCTTGATCCATGACTTTTGGACCCTTCTAACCCAGTTTTATATTAATACCCATTAATATTTTATTTTTCCTAAGTTTAGACTTAGGAACTCCATTAAAAATATTAATTATTTTAATATCTCCCATACTGGTTATAATTTGCCCAAACTATTTCTGAGTCTTGGAAATCTCATGTGCTTTAGCCTCTCCACCAATTTTCATGGCTAGAGCACATCTGATGCTACCCCAAATGGACAATCCCTCTTAGCAAGGACTCTGCTCTAGTAATACTTCCTCACTGAGAATTACTCTAATTATTTGGCACTGGTACCTATGTTGATGCTAGGCCTCCCTACCCAACATCCTTTGCACTATTGCATCCTGTACTACTTCCCATGTCTTTTCCTATGCCACTGTTGCATCCGTATGGTAGCTCCGTCTGCATCCGTGTTGTTGTTGGTCCATATACCTAGCAATGCATTCCCTTCTCCTCACACTGCATCATGCTTCCCATAGCACTGCCATTGCTAACTATTGCACTGCAAACTAGTTACTGATAAGGAAGTAACTGATCCACCCAACTTTGACATCCTTGTCACGCTAGGGAGTCTCCTGATGTTGAGCTCCCTCTTCTTCTAACAAGTGCTCCCTCTACTGACCTCTATGTTGCTGCAACAACTCCATGCATCTCGCATCGTTGCACACCTCTCCATGCCATTATGAACTGGTGAAACACTCTCGTGTTTCTTGCATTGTTGTAGCCTACTGTCCTAGGACTCTTGCATTGTAGCACTCTCTGTCGCTTCATCTGCATCTGTGTCTACCACCATATGCCAGTCCTGCTACTCCTCTTCGGGGCTCTTATAGCAAGGTATAATCCAAGAGGTTGGGTACCTCAAGGATCCTGCCCCTCATCACTTGTAGTCAGCCAGACTATAGCACGATGTCACCCCACTTCCTCTCAAGTAGCGCATGAGCACTCATGGCATAGTCATAATCCTCCTCGACTTCTTTCTTTGCCCTCGCTAGTGTTGCCTTGGTCACAGAGGCCTCTCCCTTACTCTTCTTTCTAGGACACTGGTTCACAAAATGACCTAGTTCCCCACAATGGAAGCATTTGACCTTGGAGAGGTCCTTCTTCTTTCTCTTCTCCTACTTTCCCACAGATTCTAGAGCCACATCATCTTCTTCCTCCTTCTTGATTATGACCCCTTTTCCGCTGCTCCCAACCTTGGTCACCCGTCTAATTTCTTCTTGACGAAGAACCACCAACAGTTCCTCCCAATTTGGAAGGCTCGACCTACCCAGTTTGCTCTAGACAAATACCTCCCAATCCTCTGAGACTAAGTTCAATGCAGTCCTCACCATCAGTTCCTGATTTGGCATGGCCCCTATGGAAGTTCATTGGTCACGAATCTCCTTCAATCCACCGAGGAAGACATATATATGCTCTCCCTTTTGTATCTGGTATGACTGCAACTGATTTTCACGTAACATCTTCCTCTACACGAAAGTATGCTGGTAAAATTTCTTCAGGGCTACCCACATCTCATTTGTTGTGTCCTTCTTGGCAATATGTGACACCACATGAACCTTGACCCCATTAAGGATGATGCAATTTTCCATGGCAATTGCCTCCTCGTACTTCTCATTTTCAGCTGGGTTAACTTGGATCACTATCATTTTCAAGGCGAAGTGCTTGATGTGATACCTGTCTAGAATGGACAAGATCCTAGCCTTCTAGACTACGAAGTTGGAAGCTCTGTCCAGTCTATCTTGATCTCTCAACACATTCACTACCATCGGTTTCCATTCTCGAAATCTCTCCTCCTTGGTATTGCCTTGTTAGGTATTGTTTTGACCATGGTACCCCACCCCTTCACTCCAAAAGTTATATGTAGCCTCATATACCCCAGAAACTTGAAGGACTGAGCCTCTAGGCTCTGCATAATCCTGGCACCGACAAAATCTACACCTCTTGGTCATAGCACCGATGCTTCCTGACTGAGAAATATGACGAGGCACTGCATAGGTTAGGTCTTCTCCTCTCTGCCTTTCCGTTGATCCTCCTCCTGGGTCAAATTGATGACGCAGGCCCTCTCCATCACCCCTTCCTTGTTGGTTTCTACTAGGAACAACATTTGTCACTAGGGATAGCTGTTTCTGCTACTACTTCTCTACTCGGCTGATGCCTTCAATTATCCCGTGATCTGCAACCATGCTCTAATACCATGTTGGAATTTCTAAGTTTAACCCGTTATAAATTCTTCTTGTACTAATTGATTTATTTATTCCTACTTGGTCAATTACATAACAAGTTTTTTACCATGTAAATATTGAAAATAAATACAAGTACAGTATCAACACATACATATCATCAACTGAAAGTAAACAAGCACACGAGTGACACCATTGTTTTTGGACTAATGTCCCCAGAAAAACCCAATGTGGGAAAATTGGTGCAGCTATTCAGAGGGTTTTATTATTATGTAGTTTCAAAATACAACCCGGGTGCCAGAAATGGCTCACCCAACAAAGAATGCCCTCAGTAGTAGTACCTCTTAGTCAGAGACAAATATTTCGGCTAAATCACCGGATGAACAATTCCACAGTGACAATGCAGCTTCTGCTGCTCTGCGTCACTTTGATAGGGATTGTGTCCCCCTATCCAGCTCTCTAGTTCTCAATCTGTCCCATGAAATTCTCCCAGTGCTGCCTCTAGGCCTTGCATCAGCCTTTGTGGGCTTTGCACTAGCTTCTGGAGCCTCTATGTCAGCCCTTAGACCCTCTATGTCTCACATGTTGGCCCTCTCTGGCTTTGCACAACTCCTCGTTGCCTTTGCATGGCCACTGGTTGCTTTTGCGTAGCCTTTACCTAGCTTTGCGTCAACCTCTCACGGCTCTGCGCTGATCCTCCTAGTACTAACTTCTCCTCTCCATTATGTATTCACCGCCCCTCAGCTGCAGCTCAAGTCACTCACTTGATTTCCTCAGCAAACCCTGCCCCATAAAATCAAATTCATGATCTCTCTTGGTGTGTCCTCCAACTGACCCTCAAACCTCCTCTTATACTTTTCTCGTTGGTCCATCAACAACCGAGATGAAATCGCTAATCAATGGCTAAGATTAGATTTGGCTTGATCGATGACTTTTGGACCCTTCTAACCTATTTTTATATTAATACCCATTAATATTTTATTTTTCCCAAGTTTAGACTTAGGAACTCCATTAAAAATATTAATTATTTTAATATCTCCCAAACCGGTTAGAATCTTCCCAAACCATTTCTAGGTCTTGAAGATCTCATGTGCTTTAGCCTCTCCACCAATTTTTATGGCTAGAGCACATCTGATGCTACTCCAAATCAACACTAGGTGGGCGACAAACTCTGGCTACATTTGCAAAAGGAGGGCCTCGTTGTACCCCACTGCAAGCTTCACCTGCTTCGATATGGGCCATACTCCACCACCAAGGAAGGAGGGGACAATTCCTTCAAGCTCATTATTCCATCATTCCTGTGTTTACACCCAATGTTCAATGTGGACTACCTTTGACCCTACTTTCCACCATTGTTGGACACATCTAACATTGCAAAACAAATTACACCAATAGAGTAAAACCCAGACTGCATGGAACAAGAAATAATTGATCGGATCATGGACACACAAATTTATAACACCAGACATCAAAGGATCTAACTATATCAAGTTGTCAACTCCTTCACCAAGGCAAGTGGCTTACCAGGGACCAAGTTTAGTAGAAGTTTCCTCATATCATTGAGGAACTCAACGCAATGGGGACAATTGCTTCCTAAGGAGGGAGGAATGATCCAGTTCGATATTGGTGTCCACCCGCCTATTCATCTTGGACCCCACCATTGTCTCTTTTATTTTTTTGTTTCCTTTATTGTAGCACAATTTACTATTTCTGGGAGTTTTTTTAGGTCTTGAACTTCTGGAGCCGTCTTGAGGCCCTAAACGACATTTTATGGGTTTACTATTTCTGGCATTTTTTTTTTCAAATCCTGAACTTCTAGAGCCGTTTTGAGGCCCTAAACAATGTTTGTTGGGAAAACCAATGTAGACAAATATAAGATTAACTTGGTATTTGTTTCCAGTAGTTTTAATCCTTAGATAAATCTTTCTAACGAGGTACCGTGTGTGTCAAACAGAGATCGTATGCCAACGTTAGGACCCCAGGAAGTTAATGTACTAACTTACCCCAGTGGGGCCCATAGTTTGGTGTTTCATCTCCTAGGGTTAGGTTTTTGTATGTTTAGGTTTTTCCATTGTTTCTCAATTATAAATAGGCCTTCAAGCCTCATTGTAACACAGTTCACAGGCATGTAGCCACCACATATCTTCTCATAGATAAGCTATCATCGCTCGAGCTAGTCTTATTTCCATTATGTTTGTAAGCATATTTCAGTACTTGGTATTAATGAAATGAAGTGTTATTTCTATTGCATCTCTATATTTATGGTTATATATGTAATTTGTTGTGTTCTTGTTTAAATATGGATCACCTCATAATAATAATCAAACCCTAATAGCTAGATTCTTTAGGGGTTCCTTCAAACATTGGCCTTCTTTTAGGTCTCCTCCATCTTCTCTTGCTTCCATCAAATGTGTCTTCATGGGATTGACCTTAATGACTTTTCTTCAACCCGACTTGGATACCATGTTGATTTTTCTTAGGGCTATATTGTTCTTTTCTTTAGATAATTTTATTTCTTCATTTACATATTAAATTCATCCCACAACACCATATCATTATTTAGTTTTACAAATTTATTCAACGACATATGCAACTATATAGAAAGAACAATAGCATCATCATTACAATGGAACTTAAAGGAAAAATAGAAGAAAAACATTCACACATAGAGAAACCAAGATTGGTCAGAGACCAGGAAAAAACCCACTATGGGGAAAAACATTTCAAATTTTTCTTCTTATTAGATTGTCATAAAGGTTCAACAAAGATATATTCCAATGATCCGTTTATTCAACCATAAAAATATCCAGTAAAATCAACTAATCAACATCCAAGAGATGAACACATCAATGCTAATAATGAAAATCCTGGTTTATAAGCTTGCAGTTAATTGTCGTTGTTTGCGGTCAACACAATCAACTGAAAAACTAAACCCTAGTTTCCAATCATATGTAGATAGTGTGTGTGTGTGTGTGCGTGGATGAAACCCTCCAACCACACTCATGAGCTTGTGTGACTTTGGTTACAACCGTAAAATGCTTGTGTCATCCGTGTGGCTAGAAACAAAAATCCTAGATCTCACGTTTGAGCTTTGGACCCTGAAATTTTAGACTTGTATGAACCAATCTTCGCAAACCACCTCAGACCTATCGAGCCAAACCAAAGAAATAATAATGATCATGATGATTTCCAAATGAGGGTCACCTTACTTGTATTTATAGCCATTTGAGGGTGTAAAATTTCTCTTTTGGGTTGACCTGTCCTTTTGTGCACATGTGGGATTCAATTCAAAAACACCCTTTCCCATGACCAAATCAAGTGCTTCAAAATTTAAAATTGGTCATCCCAGAAATAGGAATATAGTCCCATGATTGGAATTCATCACTGAGCTGCCAAATTAATATATGGGAATTTGGATTGAGTTCCTCCATCTTGGTCGAGCTTAGAAATCTTCAATAAAACTCATTTTTCCTCGTGGTATGCACAAAATGGCTTGCACAGACCACGACCTAGGTTTTTTAATAAGATAAAGGGCTTGATCAAGCCATAGAGATAAATCGAGCCATAGATCTCAATCAAGTCATAGAGCTCGATTGAGCCATAGAGCTCAATTGAACCATATAGCTCATTTGAGCCCTAACTCTTGATCGAGATTTTAACTCAGGTTATAAAGGAGATTTATCAAGGTTTTATTTAAATGCTCAATTGATCCATGTTTAAGCACCTAAGTAGCTCGATAAAATTAAAAATTACTCGATCAAGAGCTTAAAAATTGCTCGATCGAGCACTTAAAATTGCTTGATCATGCATCATTTTTCACCAAAACATCCCCTCTCTTTGCCAAAACGTGTAACAAACTCCATGTGCTCACGCATGTAGATATATCAATATATGATTTGTTGAAATCCAATGATCATGTCTCGATTCCACCTAGAACTAGATTCGAGTATTCAATGCAAAACAAATATTTAGCACAGTATTAACTAAATACATCAAGAAATTAATTACTTATGATACATTGATGGATCTACCAAATATGACTCAGAGTCTCTCAACTTCCTACAACAAAACAGGCAATTTGCGCCAGATTTAGCACCAGATTTTAGTGCATTTTTTTCTCAATTGGGATGAGCAGCCTGGCGCTAAATCTGGCTCTATTGTACAATTTTTAAAGCATCCTTTTTTGTGCCAAATTTTGCATCCATTTTTACGCCAAATTTTGCATCATATTTTACACCAATATTTGCATTTGGTTTTACTTCTAGTTTTGTGCCAAATTTTGCATCATTTTTTGCTTCCTGTTTTGTGCCATTCTTTACTTCTAGTTTTGTGTCATAATTTGTATTGAGTTTTACACCATCTTTTGCATTTGATTTAGTGCCTTTTTTTGCATCTAGTTTGTGTCAATTTTTGCATCTAGTCTTATGCCATTTTTTGCTTCTAATTTTCTACTTATTTTTACATCTATTTTTGCACCAATTTTCTTCCTTTTTTTACACCATTTTTTGCATACAATTTATCACCATATGTTGAATCTGATTTAGTGCCAAATTTTGCATCCACTTTATCGTTTTATTTATCTCCCTTTTTTGCATCCTATTTTGCACCATATTTTGGATCTAATTTTGTATAATTTGTTGCATCAAATTTAGCATCATTTTAAACACCATTTCCTGCATCCAATTTAGCATCCGTTTGAGCATCTAAATTTGCATCCTATGTTGAACCATGTGTTGCATCCACCTTTGCATCTCATTTTGTGTCTAATGTTACATTCAATTTTGAGCCATTTTTTATGTCTACTTTTGCATCTATTTTTGAACCATGTTTTGAATCATTTGTTGCACCTGATTTTGCATCCAATGTTGCATCTCAATTTTCATCCAAATTTGAGCCATTTTTATGCAAATTTTTTGCACCATTTTTTATGTCCAATTTTGCATCCTTTTTGGTGTCTAATTTTGCATCCTTTTTGGCATCCAAATTTGGATCCTTTTTTCTACCACATTTTGTGTCCACATTTGCTTCTCATTTTGCACCTAGATTTTAGTTTGAGTTTTCATCTAGTTATGCATCATTTTTGGCATCCTTGGTTTCACCCTTTTCTAGTCCCATTTTCATCTTGTTTTATGTCTTTTCTTACATCCTTTTTGCACCCAATTTACATCCTAATTTTACACTACTCTTTGCATCCTCATTTTGGTGTCCATTTTTTCATCCTTGTTTGCAACCGATTTGGTATCCTCTTGTATGCCCTATTTTGTTCCCTTCTTTGTGTCTAGTGTTGTACCCTTTTAAATTCTACTTTAAAACCATTTTTGTGTCATTTTTTGCATCTTGTTTTGATGGCTAGTTTAGCATACAATTCCACTCCCAATTTTGCATCCATGTTTACATGCACTTTTGGCTTCTTGTTTAGAGTTTTACTTTTATTTCCATTTATGACCCCCTTTATGGGTTCATTTTACTAATTTTAATTACATTGTGAAATATATTATAGTTTCAAAATATCATTTTCTGTAGGATTTAATGCATGATTAGATTAACATAAACCCTCTAATTTTATCCCAAAAACATAGGATAGACCGATTAAGAGAAAGGTTGTTCTAAGGCTCAAGTTTCTTAGTTGATCAAGATGTAGAGTATATATTAAGAAAAAGAGAAGAAATTCCTATGAGTCCTCGCATGCAGGTCTTTTTGGAGTTTTTAGTGTAGCTAGGAAGTACTCCTAGTTAGCTCCAAAGCTTAGTCCTACACATAAGAGAGAGAAAAAAGAAACCTTCACAACATAATATCTTTATAATCAAAACTATCATAAACATATAAATATGACTGAATAAATAAATATAAACAAAAATCCCATACAATCATTAGTTAAATAGAATAAGTAAAGAATGAATAGCAACATACAGAAGGAAGAACAACCAATCTATATTAATAAAGGAGTTGGAGGAAAGTTACAACCATCAGATGCAGTTGCAACAACACCTCCCCCAACTCTTAGCTCCAAAACTCTCCCTCTCAAGATAGATCTCAGCAACGTGACAATACAAGAATTCCTATCCTTTTCTCAATAGCCAAGCCTCCAATATATAGGAAAGTGAAGGCTATGAATATTTCCCAAATTCCTCATTAGTTCAATCTGGGCAAAAGCTTTTGGGTGAATAATGTTTCCTCATATTAAAATGGCCTTTTCCACTTTTTAGATGCTTTTGGGCTTAGGAAAAATCTTCCCCATGCTTTATGGCTCTTTCCCACTTTTGCAAGTTTTTCTTTTTTAGGAAAAAGCTAAAGATGAGGATAAAGAGATCACTTTGCACAATATGAGTTTCCGAAAGTGAACAAGAGTGTGAAACTCTAGTTAACTCAAGATTTTTTCCTTGTGACTGAGTGAGAATTTTGGTAAAAAAAGTTAAATGAAGGGGCAATTTATTATATACTAGGATAACGTGGTCCTCATGGTACATACCTTGTATTATAGTCTTATATAGTTTATGAGAAAGGGGTATTTCAACCAACAACATAGTATTCTCCTCCAAGATGATGAGGAGGTATTTTCATGTATAACACATTTAAGAAGATATCACAATTCAAATTGATAACTTAATATTTGTAAACAAATTTAAGGGTAATTGACCACATTCATCAAAAAGATAACAATATCCTCATATATAACAATTCGTCATCAAAATATCATTGACAATTTTCAATATACATATATGACTACTAAATGAACACTTATAGTAAATATCATTATCCCAAGGTAATTCACAACATTACATCCAAAAATAGGAATATCATCATACATAATGATTCTCCATCAAAAAACATTTAAACTTTTCAACACAAATATAAAGTAACAAGATAATACTAATAATATCCTCATCATCTTTAATCAAATCAACTAAGATTCAAATGTGTGATTATCAAATCAAAATATTTTGTGAACACCATTATTCTAAGGTAAATTCACAACATCCGTAAAAAAATAGTAATATCATCATACATAATAATTCTCCATCAAAATAATGTTGATAATTTTCAATATATAAATAAAATAAGATAAAAATGATAATATCATCATCATATTTAATCAAATAAACTAAAATTCAATGTCTAATTACCAAATAAAAATGTTTCATAGATATCATTATTCTAAGGTAAATTCACAACATCCATAAAAAAATAGGAATCTCATCATACACAATAATTCTTCATACCCCAGATCCGGGTGCCCTCCTCGCCTCGCCACCTCATGCCAGGACGTGTCTGACGTCAGGCAGTCGGAACGGCACCTGGCCGGACAGGACCGCGATTAATAGACCCAGGACAGTCTTGAATGAGCTTCAATGCCCAACGCCGCCATCTTCAGCTCAGGTCCTCTCTGCCATTAACGGCATTCATTCCCCTGCAGGTTTGATGACGCTCCCCTCTGCCTCGAACCAGGAGGAAACTCGCCATAAAACGGCCTTCTCTGCTCCTCATTGCCACCATTCCATAGCTCGATCCTTTGGCCAGCTTTCTATTACGCCGGCTTGGCCTTCTGTCGAGCCGCGCGAGCCCATCTCTCACCAGTCCGCCATTGACATCCTGTCCAGCTCTCCTCATTCCACCAGAGCCATGCCGCGCAGCAGAGGAGTGCCTCGTAGAGGTGGTTCTTTGGCCTCCCGAGGTCGTAATCGCCCCTCCCCCTCACCGCTGATTATACCCATCTCCTCCACTTCCCCGTCATCCCCTCCGCTTTCTCCGATCAAGCCTGTTCCTAACTCCTCCTTCCACAACTCCAGATTTACCTTTCGCAGTCGCCTTAATCAACCGATCATTACTTTCACCACCACAATCATGGTGTCTGAGGACGCTGAGGAGCCTGTCGATCCTCACTCTTCGTCTACCCCTTCTCCAGAGGCTAGTGTATCCCATGGCCCTGAGCTTCATCCCCCCCACTCAGCCACCAACATGTAGGAGGACTCGCCAATCATTGTGGAAGAAGAAGTGGTCGCTTGCGGTCCAATGCAGCACACCTTCAACATCATGCACCTGATTGCGCAATCCGAGGAAGGAACCAGCACAGGCAATCCAGAAGACGATGCAGATACCCTGCCAGAAATGACCAATCTGCCGAGCACCAGTCGCCCTGACCCTCAAAGCTCGGGCAAATAATCCTTCAGTATGGGTATGAATTCGATTCAATTTTGGTCAATCAGCACCTCTTCTCAGTTTAACTCGCTTTCGAAGGTTTCATTGAGGGCGGCCTCAGCTCTCGCCTCTTTTGCTGTTTCTCATGCTCTCTTATCAGGTTACTACCTCCAGGCCGATAGCCTCCTTTGCTTGGCAAACTCTGCAAGCAAACATCTATTTTGTAATAGCTCTGCTTTCGGTGGTACGCTTCTGCTGCCTGGCTCCTAAAGCAGGCACGAAGCCGTTTTGTAAGCTCAATTTTGCTCTGTGACTTGGTTCAATTTTTCTCACCCAGAAGCACAGAGCTCCGTTTTGGAATCCCAGTCTTTTTGTCAAGAGCCAGTCTACTGGCTCTCTGAGGGTTCGCCCTCACTGTAAATATTTTTTCTTTTATTAATAGAATTAGCATCGATTCAGAAAAAAAAAAAAAAAAAAAAATATATATATATATATATATAATATTATATATATATATTCTTCATAAAAAAAATGTAAGCAATTTTCAACATATTAATAAAGTAACAAGATAGCACCGATAATATCATCATCATTATTTGAATCAACTAAAATTCAAATGTATGATTACCATATTAAGACATCCCAACTAAATATAAAAAATAACACATGGCTAGCTAGCACCACAAAAATCATAGTCAAGGTCATCCTCATTACCATTTCCATGATCATCATCGTGACCATCCTAATAATATCATCCACATAATCATCACCAACTCCATCACCATCCTCATCATCATTGTCTCTAATATATTATGTAATATAAACATAGTCTATATCATCATCTTCATGGTTATTACCTGTAGTGTTCTGGAAAAAATATCAATATTAGATGTTAGTACTAATTACATAACACAATTGCATATTTTTATTAGAATTCTGACCATAAAATGAGGTAGGGCATAATAACATTTAATAGTACTAAAAAATAAAATGAAAGTATGGTTTAAGATATATTGGAGATCCAACTAAGGCTACACTTGTAATTCACATTAAGTAGTAGAAGCATTTTTTAATGCATATGAAGTAGGTAATTATTTGTTCTTCATATTATATTGTGAATGTTTCTTATGATGTCCATGCACAAATAGAAAATTAAAAGTTAATGGAAGCTTTATTTCAAATTACAATTGTAATTAATATTAGAAATATATATTTTTTCTAACAAATAAAGAATGTCACATGAAAAAAGTGATTTCTTTTAAAGTGAAAGTAAGTCGCATACAATATGAATGTCACATGAATTTCAGCACATCCTTGTTTTTAATGCATGTACTTTTCTCTATCATAAAATGGATCCTAATGTTCGTTCAAGAACAAATGCTCACAAATAATTATTTCAATTTTCCATTATCACACTTAATCCATTATACCTAGTGATGACAATGATTCCATTCAAATTGATTTGAACTCCCTAAATATAATGTAAAAGAGAAAACTCCATGACCATGAGCATGACCACAACCCCCTCCCTTGCCTCGTCCACCATCAAAGACAATGAACTTCGAGTTATGACCATGATAACAACCCTTCCCTTGCCTTTTGTCCACCATCAAAGGCATTGAACTTGGAATTAAGAGTACTCATGTTTTATTTTCTCTAATTAATCTCCAAGGAATCAAAATTTGATCAATATATCGAGGACTCCATCAAGGAATAGATATATCATAGGCAAAGCTCAATAGGCTTTGCCAAAAGAGTGTGAAATAACACTTATTTTTATTTTATGAAATAACTCGAGTGAGTGGAATGAATGGTGGGAAAACTTACTAGGGAAAGGAAGATTCTTGGTCCGTCCTTATTTCTATTATTATTTTTGCTTCTTAGAATGGAGGGAAGTGTTTAAAAAATTTCTAAAAATTATTTTAAATTAAAAAAAAAAAAATTATTTGCTTATGTATTAGTTTTTTTTTAATATATATATTTAGTTTTAGTATTTTTATTTTATTTTCTAAAAAATATATATTTGTTTGTTTGTTTGTTTGTTTGTTTGTTTTGTTTTTTTGTTTTTTTTTTTGTTTTTTTTTTAACAAAAAAATATATTTTGTTTTTATAAAATGGATTTTAAACATTACATTCATGCTAAATTTGTGATTTTATGATAGAATTTTAAATTATATATAAAAAAGTAACTTAATGCCATTTGGTGTGTCACTGATATGGGTATTATACATCTCTTCCTTGCTAAGTTATAGGATGTGCTTGCGTTTTATTAATGAAATAAAATTAATTATGCTCTTCATTATATCTTGAGATGTTCAACTTGCACCTAATAAAACAATAAAGTTAAAATAGGTTTTCCTTTGTCCTTTGTAGATCTTTGTCCCTATTAATCTTGGTCCTAATAGATTAATTGTCTTATGGTGGCCTTGAGTGGTCACTCCCATTAGTTGCATGCTTTTTAGTTTTTTGTTAGTGACATTTCTTAAGCTTGATAACATGTTATTTAATTTATGAATTTTTTTTATTGTCCATATTATTGTTAAATATTAATATTAAATATGTTGGTTTTGAGCATGGTTTAGAAAAAAGTTCTCAAAAGTTTTATAGATTGTATTTTATAATGTAATGATTCATTGCTTGATGAAATTGTTTTGGATATTTTTTTCTAATGATTCATTGATTGATGAAATTGTTATGGATAATTTTTTTAGTATATTAACTTGTATGTGATAAAGTTAAAAGTCACCTCTTTTTGAGATTTTCATTGGTCAATTTCCCTTAAGGCCATCAAGTTCACCATTTGGTCCCAAGTTAAGGAAATATAGGAGTCATGAAGTAGTCACGTTATACTTCCTTTTTGTGTAAATTCTCCATGAAAATAGTCTCATGGAACATGAGGGCCTCAATAGTAAAGGAAAACAAAGACCCCTAAAAGGAAAATGGTTCGCAAAGCACCCATCAATAATGTTGATATAAGAAACAAAAATATTAAGTGAGGTTCTACCTCATATAATTAGAAAATGGGGAAGGAATTTCCAAGTAGTGATTGATCCTTAGATATACTTAGGTGAAATTGCTATTATTTGGAATGATTATTACATCAAGATTACCAATATGTTTACCTCTTTTTGCATTACGAAAATACAATTTTAGTTAATTAACATCAAGGACTACTACCATGTATCCAATGTCTATGACTCTAATATCACAAATGGGAAACCTCTATTCCTCAATTATATTTCCAGCACAAGTAATCTATACTCCCCATCTCCATGGATTATTGGGAGTGACTTCGATATTATCAAGTGTCTCGAGGAAAAGAAAGGATGAATCAAAATGTTTACCAAGATATTTTGTAAAATATACCATAAAAACCCTAAAGTAGTCTCCATTAATGTTCTCAAGCAATGAGTCTCCAACCCACACATGTGGATCAATGAGATGTAATACATGTGTGTGTGGTGAATAACTTAATACACTTTTCTAATAATTCCACACACTTAAGTATTTCACTCTGTGACATAAATTGACCACAATGTAACATAAGTAAACCAAGAGTAGACATGAAACCCTTAGGCAACAAACATTCCCTATATCCTCAATTAGGTTCTTAAATGATGAAGTGAAAATGAAAGGGGAATAGAGGACTTCATGATTTAACCATCACAAACATGTGATCAAGTGTGACTAAGAGTATATATATTCATATGTTTTCCAAAGAGGGAGTGAATAAATGAGTTGCAATTCATTGGGCCTTATTTTTATTTATTTTTCTTTTTCTTATATATAGGACTTAGGGAATAAGGTTTTCATAAGTTTGGCACAACTCATAGATATAACATTTACATGAATTTTCACTTCAACCTTATCATTTAGACTTATATAAATCATTATAGTGTACCTTTAATGATTTTGGCTTTCAATTTTTTATTTTCTTTCATCACAAATGACAAAAGGGGAAATATTTTACCACAAATCTATGAATTCTTAATCATAAAGCCATCATGCAATGAAAACAAATTAATGATGTTATTCCCTATGAAAATTATGGGTATTCTTGAGAAAATCTTATGCTTGTGGATGTCTCCTCCCTAGTTGAGAGGGAGTGAGGGTGGACACCATATTATCCATGTGTCATGTACTATGTTAAGGACTAACAGTTGTAAGCCTAGTAGAGACACCAGCAGGGATAAAGGTGGATTGGATAAACACATGGGACCAATATTATTTGAGAATTTGTACTCTGAATAGGACTAATTGCCATAAATCAAGTACATTAATTCAAGATAAGAATAGTCATGAGGATCGACATTTCTTGGTGTCAAATATTATGATGGTGTATTAGGAAATGATCATGTGAGCACATATCTGGTAAAAATCCTAGTGGGGTAAGTGCCTAGAGAGGCAATGGTGTCCAAATTTATGCCTCCCAACATTGTGCTCTGATATAATGGAGAGATATAACTTGTTAGTCAAGCCTTGATATTTTGACAATGTTGGCTATGATGATGTAAATCATAGTTGATGCTTATCAATCTAGACCCATTCATATATGAATATTTAAACTTGAGAGTACTTTTTTGTCTCATTATGAGTACCTCCCTAGTTTAGAGGGAGTGTCATCATCTTCATTATCGTCATCATCACCAACATCATTGTCATCATTGCATTATCGTCATAAACGCCATTCATGTCGTCATCGTCATCATCATCATCATCATTATGGACATTGTCTTCAATTGTTCATAATTATAGGTTTCGTAAGAAATATTATCAACCCAAAAAAAGTTATGGGTGCTCGAAAAGGGTTGTTAGGACACATGATATATGTAAGAGAAATAACAACTTTATTTTTTAGAGATGATCGATGATCATCATCTTCACTACCATTATCATCGTCATTATAATTTTCATCATCCCCATCAACATAATTAATGTAATTTCTATCATCATTGTTGTCATCTTCGTCATGAACATCATAATAATCATTCATGTCATTATGGTTGTTGAGGATGACCAAGATGTAAATAATGATAATGATGATCAGATGATGATGACTTAGAAGACGACGCCAAATATAATGATTATGATTATGACCATGACAAAATTTAAAAATTGGGAAGATTGGCCAAGGTCATTAGCATCATCATCATCATTGTCATTGTAACCCCATCATCTTTATCATCATTTTCATTATCATAATAATCACAATTCATGTCATTGTCATCATCTTCATTATCATCATACTCATAATTATTGACATTGTCATTAGTTTTTCATAGTTGTCAAAGTCATAAGAAATATCATTAATGCAAAAATATGATGAGTGTTGGAAAAGGGATGCAAAAATGAACAAAAAAATGGGGGAAACAATAGACATAAAATTGGATGAAGAGTTGACACAACATAAGTAGATGCAAAACAAGACATAAAAATTGACACAAAAGTGGATGAAAAAGTAGATGCAATAGTTGATGAAAACTTGGACACAAAATACGATGCAAACATGGATGAAAAAGTGGAAGAAAACATGGATGCAATAGTAGGCATGAAACTTGGCATGAATTGTGGTGAAACAAATGTGGATACAACAATGAACCAAAAAAAAGACACAATTTTGGATGAAAAAAGAAGGAAAACTTGGATGAATAAAGGGATGTAAACATGGACCAAACATGGGTGCAATAGTGGACACAAAATTAGATGCAAAAGTAGACACATCAGAAGTGGATGTAAAAGTAGATGCAAAATGGGATGAAAAAACATAAACAATATTTGATGCAAACTTGGACACAAAAGAGGATGCAAATGTGGATGAAAAAGTGGAATAAAATCTGGGTTGAAATGATAGGCACAATATATGGCACAAATTGTGGCACAACAAAAGTGGATGTAATAATAGGCACAAAAAAAGATGCAAAATTAGATGCAAGACAAGATGCAATAAGGGATGTAAAAGTGGATGCAAACATGGGTGCAATAGGAGAAACAAAATTGGATGAGAAATATGGATGCAATGGAAGTATATGTAAAAGAAGATACAACATGTGACACAAAACCCAACAAAAAAGTGGATGCAAAAATAGATGCAATATTTGATGCAAGATAGGATGCGAAGATGGATGCAAAATTGGAAGCAAACGTGGGTACAATAGTAAGTACAAAACATGGCACAAATTGTTTCACAACAAAAGTGGATGTAATTATAGAAGAAAAAAAAGAATCAAACGAAGATGCAAAAGTGGACGTAAACATGGGTGCAACAATGAATGAATAATAGAATGTAAAAAGTTGATGCAACAAAATTCGATGCAAAAGTAGATGTAATATGAGACACAAAACCTGATGCAAATCTTGACGCAAAAGTGGATACAAAAAGGGATGAAAAAATATATTTTAAATTTGAGGAAAACCTAGGTGTGTATGATGATGCAATTGTGGATGCAAATTTAAAAGAAAAAATGGGTGCAAAGGGAGGTGCCAAACTCGGTGGAAATTATGGCACAAGAAAATTGGATGCAATAGTGGACACAATAACAGATAAAAAAGAGGATGTAAATATGGATGCAAAACAAGATGTAAAAGTGGATGCAACAAAAGTAGATGCAAAACTAGACACAAACCTCGATGCAAAACTTGGCACAAAGGGGATGCAAAAATGGATGCAAAAAATGATTTAAAAAATGATGCAAAAGAGGATGCAAGAGATGATGCAAAAGTTGATGCAAGTTTTGGCGAAAAAATTGGATGTAATAGAGGATGCAAAAGTTGGTGAAACAAAATTAGGTGCCAAACTTGATGCAAAACATGGTTCAAAGGATGGCACAAAACTTGGCATAAAACCTAGCGTAAAACCTGGTGTAAAATTTGTTGCAAAACTTATTATAATACCTGTTGTTAAACAGGGTGTAAGACTTGGTGCAAAACTCAGTGCAAAATTTTCATCATGTTTTGCACCATATTTGATAAATGGACACAAATAACACCAAAAATGGTCTCTAGACGCAAAAAAGGAAGCAAAAAGGGAAGCTAATCACAGGGTTTTGTTGTAGTGTAATTATATTAGTCACAATTGGAGTTATCATAGATTTATAGTCCATCCTTCCAAACTTTTAAAGGATATTGATCATATACTTTCCTTGACCAAGTAATATTTCACCAAGCTTCTACCATACTTCTAGTCCCAAATAGTAGTGCATCAAGCCAATATCCTTCATATCAAATGTAGAGGCCAACTCCCTCTTACATTGAATAATGAGATTCTCTACACATATCAAAAATAATTCATCAACATACAATAATAAAATCATAGGCTCATTCTAAGCATCCTTGATAGATAGGTTTGGATCAACATCACTTTTGGAGAAACCAACTCTTTTTAGGTAGCCATCAATTCAAGAATACTAGGATCTAGGTGCATGCTTAAATCCATGCAATGCTTTCTTCAATTTGCAAACATGAGACTCCTTCCCATTAACCTCAAAGCCCTGAGGTTGTTCTATGTACACGTTTTCCTCAATCAAATCATTGAGGAAAGTAATATTTACATCCATATGATATAAATTCCAACCCACATAAGAAGCAATATAAATAATAGATCTAATAGTAGTGTACCTAGCAACTGGGGAAAATTCTCATCGTAATACTCTCCCTCTGTCTAGGGGAATCCTCTAGCCACAAATCTTACCTTTTACTTTTCAAAACTTCCATCCACTACATGCTTAATATTGCATATCCATTTGGGTGGTCACTACTAACTTCCCTTCAGGTCTAGGCGCAATCTCTCATACATTATTCATAATAGATTGGTATTATTCCATCATCACATCCTTCCAAACTTGTTGGCTACCTACCTCCTCATAGTTATAAGGTTTAAAATCAATAAAATTAGTCATCAGTGTTTCATATCCAGAATACCTCTTTAGTCTCTTGCTTTCCCTAAAGGTGTCATGTGGATTTGCATGTCCTTCTACTTCCTGCAAGGTGTATCTAAGCCAAGTTATTCTCTTCTTGATTTATAGAAAAATATTTGGATGTATTGGAGCACGAGCCCCTTTGGATCTTATTGATGATCTATGGGATGCTCTGAAAGATTGGATGGACCTAAAAACTCTTCCTTGGGAGCTTCATGTCCTTCGCCATCATCAGATCCCATGGGAACTTCTTTATAATTCCAATAGGAAACATTCTCATCAAAGGTAATGTCCCTTCTGACTTCAACCTGTCAATCTCGAGAAAAATATATTCTATGGGCCTTTAATGACTTGTTGTATCCAACAAATATTCCTTTCTTTCTTGAAGGCTCTAGTTTCTTCCTTTTATCTTTGGGTACATGTATGTAAATTTGACCACCAAATATTTTCAAATGTCTAAGCTTCGGTTCCTATTTGGTGATTCATGGCTCTTTAGGAGTCTTATATTCCAATACTCAACAAGGACTTCTATTTTTAATATAGATTGTTTTCATGGATGCTTCATTCCATAAGAACATGGGAAACTCTTGATCATGCATAATTTCCTTAACCATTATTCAATAGACCTATTCCTTCTTTCAACAACTCCATTTTGTTGTGGATTATAAGGAATAGAAACTCCCTCTTAATCCGAACTTCTTTACAGAAGGAATTGAGTTCCCTAGAAATGTATTCTCCTCCATTATCTATTCTCAATTTTTTGTTTTTATTTCCTGTCAAGCTTTCTACTTTAGCCTTGAATTCTTGAAATTTGTTGAAGGCTTCATCCTTGGTCTTCATGAACTAAATCCATGTCTTGCAAATAAATTCATCAATAAAAGCTACAAAGTAGAGAGAGCCTCCTAGAGATTTCTTTCACATCGCACCACATACATCTGAATGAACTAGGTTTAAGATTTTCTTAGACCTACTTTCACTACTTGGAAAAGACTTGTTAACATTCTTCCCAAGTGCACAACCTTTACATACTCCTTCATGCTCCATTTGCAATTCTAAAACACATGAAACCATTTGATTTAAAGTTGGAAAATCTCTATATTGAAGGTGACCATATCTTCTGTGCCATAGTTCACATGGATTGATATCATTATCCATATTTCTTGCAATGGTTGTTTCAAGATTCTATATAACCTTCCTTCACGAGATCCAACTACTCTAGCAGAATTTATACTTGATCCCTTGGGCCATACAAGTACTTGACCATTAACAAATGCCACTCTGGATCCTTTTAACTTCCAAAAATGAAATAGAAACCAAATTATTTTTCAAACCTAGTACAGACAGTATGTTTCTAAGATGAAAATTATCATCTGATTCCAGCTCAATGCATGTTGTCCCAATTCCTTTGACTGCATAATTGTTGTTATATACAAGATATACCTTTTGATATGATATCTTTTCCATTAGCTTTGTGATATTGTCACAATCTCTTATCATGTGTCTTGAGGAACCACTATATACCAACCAAAATTCATTTCTATCGAAAATAGAACTTGTAAGAGAGGAAAAATAGAAGAAAGCTTTGTCACCTTGATTTGATTCTTAGGTTTCTTTGGATGTTCATCAATCTCTGCTATGGTAGCATGCTACATTTTATTTCTCTTTCTATCATTCGATCCTTCAGGACATTGGATTTTATAATGATCAAATTTCTTACAACAATAACATTGAATCTTTAACATATCTTTCTTTCCTTGATGAGCATATCTTCTACTTTCATTTCTTCTTTGGAAGCCAAACTTATTTCTTCCTCTAGCCTTCTTGGAATGTACTGCAAATTATTGATATTCACTTTCTTTAGATCTCTCTATCCTTCCTTTTGATATGAGTCTAGATTCTTCTTGAGTAGATGAGGTCAATAGTTCTTCAAAACTTGGAGTTTCCTTTCTACCACACATACTAGATGAAAATGTTTCCCATGGGTTAGGGAAAACGTTAAGCATTGTAGTCACAAGTTTCGTTTTCATAAATAATTTCATCAATTTCTTGAATTTGATCTCTTTGTTAAGATATCCTCATGAAATACGAGGCCACAATATCGTTTCTTGACATTTTAACATCACAAAGCTCATTCTTCAAACTCATTGCTTGACCAATGTTGTTGATGGTGTATAATCCAACCAAGGCATCATACATCTTCTTTGAGGTGTCAAGGTTTGCAACATATGGAATTAAATGATCTCTGATAGAGTCTACAATAATCATTCTAGCCATCATGTCATAATTCTCATATTTTTCTTTCCCTTCATTATCTCAAGGTTTAGTGAACTTTCCCTTCACACTATCTAAGACATAATTCTTTACAAGAATGAGTGTAGGTTTTAACCCCGTACAGAAATTACCTGCATACGAATTCTAAATCACCGGAAAAATAAAAATGCGAGAGCATAACACATAAAACACATATACACAGAGATTTCCCACTGGATCTCAAAACCGAGACTACCAGCTTGATTTTTCATTATATTCCTTTCAATGTTACAATACATATTTATACATGCCGAAGCATCCAATACCATGGACCGAAAACCATAGGTAGGTTCGCCCAACCTAATATAGGGTCCAAAAAAAAAAAATTATCGGGGTGCTGCCCTGAAAGCGTAGAGGGAGGCTACACGCCCCCCTCAAACCCCCTGGTTCACTATGTAGGTTAGTCGTGGAAAGAATATAACAAAACCCAACAATCTCCCACTTGTTGTTTTCTTTCCACAGGGGGCCACAAGAGAGCTTACTCATTTTTCCAGCCCTGAAACGCCTATTGTTTCTCTACACCAAGAGAACTTCTCAGATCTAACAGATTTTGTCAATGCATCTGCAGTATTCTTCAAAGTGTCCACCTTTACCAGCAACACCTTTTTGTCTTCTATCATATCCCTCACAAAGTGATACTGAACATCAATGTGCTTTGTCTTTGAATGATAAGTAGGGTTCTTTGCCAAGAAAATTGCACTTTGGCTGTCACAGTCTATCCTTATAGCTCCCTATACTAACCCCATACTTGAACACAATCTCTACAACCCAACTGCTTCCTTGCTTGCATGAGTGGCTGCCATGTATTCTGCCTCTGTAGTTGATAGTGCCACTACAGATTGTTTCTTACTCATCCAACTGACTGCACCTCCAAATAGGTTAAACACATACCCACTTGTAGATCTTCTCTGATCCAGATCTCCAGCCCAGTCTGCGTCAACAAAGCCATGGATATCCAACAGTCTATCCAATCATGGTCTTCCTTGGTAGCACAAACCATAATCACTAGTGCCACGCAAATACCTGAAAACCCGCTTCACTGCTGTCCAGTGCTCCTTCCCTGGTATTGACATAAACCTGCTTAATACTCCCACTGCATGTGCAATGTCTGGTCTAGTACAGATCATGGCATACATCAAGCTACCAACTGCACTTGCATATGAAACACGGGACATGTCCTCTTCCTCTTCTTGTGTCTTGGGACACTGTTCAGCAGATAACCTCACACCTACAGGAATAGGAACCTTCATCGTTTTACTATCCTGCATATTAAACCTCTGCAATATTGTCTCGACATACTTCCTCTGGTTTAACCAGAGCTTCCTCTTTGCCCGATCTCTTTTAATTTCCATGCCCAAAATATAGTTTGCAGCAACGAGATCTTTCATGTCGAATTTGGAGGACAATTGGGTCTTCAAATCCTGGATAATTTCTTTGTCATTTCCAACCAGCAACATATCATCCACATACAAGACCAGATAAATAACATGGTCACCAATTAATTAAAATACACACAGTGATCTGGTGAAGCCAAGTCCCCGTATAAATGTATCAAATTTCTGATACCACATCCTTGGTGACTGTTTTAACCCATACAGAGACTTCTTTAACTTGCATACTAGTTCTTTCTTACACTTCACCGCAAAGCCTTCAGGTTGCTTCATGTAGATTTCCTCTTCCAAATCCCCGTGAAGAAATGTTGTCTTCACATCCATCTGTGTTCTACCCCAAAATCAAAAGCAGCAACAACAGATAAAAGTAATCTAATAGAAGTTACCTTGGCAACAGGAGAAAAAATATCACCAAAATCAATTCCCGGCACCTGGGAATAACCTTTTGCTACCAACCGAGCTTTGTATTTCTCCACCTTACCTTCTACATTTGTCTTCTTCTTGAACACCCATTGCCTGCCAATGGGTTTCCTTCCAGCCGGCAACTCCACCAGATCCCAAGCCTCATTTTTGTGCAAAGATGCCATTTCATCAACCATGGCCTCTTTCCAGAGTTTTCCATCCTCTGAATCCACTGCTTCCTTCACAGTTCTGGGATCATCATCAGTAACAGACAAAGCAAAGTTTGAACAGAAAGCAGATGGGCTATACCTTTCCAGCTGCCTTCTTTCTCGAGCTGATCTTCTCACAGCCGGAGTTTGTGGCTCTTCATCTTCTGATTCCTCCTCTGCTACAGAGTCTGATTCTTCCTCCTTTAGTTCAAACTCTATCTTCACAGGTTCCTTTGGTTGGACTTCATGTTTAATAACATCTTTCACCTCTCTGAACACCACATCTCGACTGTACACAACCTTCCTTGTTACTGGGTTCCAAAGCTTATAACCCTTTAAACCATCCTTATACCCAATAAAGATGCACTTTTCAGAATTACTATCCAACTTGGTTCGTTTTTCCTTTGGAACATGTACATATGCATCACATCCAAATACCCTCAGATGTGAAAGAGAGGGTTTCTTACCAGTCCATACCTCTTGTGGAGTCTTATCCTCCAACGCTGATGAAGTGACCTGTTGACCAGGTAACATGCAGTATCCACCGCCTCTGCCCAGAATTCCTGTCCTAA
>APFE030938246.1:2831-15670 GCA_000404065.3 Pinus taeda
GGTGGTATTTATAAGCAAAATATCGGAAAGACATCATTACAAGTGACCTCGACAGGTCTGCTTAGAGAACTCTTCAAAAATCTAAGTGTTGCTGGAATTAAATGCAAGTAAATCTTTTCGGCTGCACTGGGGGCAGCTGGATCGGAACAGGTGATGTGGTGGCCCTTGGGGGCAAGATGCGGTGCTGCTGGAATGATTGTGCTTCGAGAACTGTAGTTTGGCTTTGGTGTGAATTAAATGTGCAATAATTATGATTTGAGAGCTTCGCGGTTTCGCCCTCTTTCTATGAATCTGCTGGAAGATATTAAATTTTCTCCTGCTTCGGGCTGCTGCTCAAGATATTCGCTGATACTCTTTGCCGCTACATTGATGGTTTCCGCCGTCGACTGATACTCTTTGACACGCTTGATGCTTGATGATTTGGTCTGATACACTTTAAACTCTGTGATTGATCTGCTGCTGTCTTTAAACCGGATCCTTTTGGCACGATCAGGTGATTTTCGGGCTTTTTCGGCGCGCAATGGGCTAAGAAATCAGAAGATTCCCTGAAGATTCCTCGAAATGGCCTATTTCCCGAAGCGATGCGCAATTAGCGCTTCGCGCTAATCGCGCATCGAAAACTGCCTATGTTTCTTGTTACGGAGATCCGAAGTGCGATTTTTCTTCCTGCGCGAAGTTTCGGCTTTCTGGCTGCTGACGTCAGCATGACGTCGGTTGTACGGCAGATGACGTCAGCTATGGTGGGTCCCTGGTACAGAGCGACGTGGTGAGGTGCTGATACTGGAGGTAATGCGATGAAGAAACTCCGATGTGATTGCAATATCGCATCGGCGGGGAACGGAGGGTGCTTGAGTTGGACACTCGGCGCTTGCGACCGCCTACCGCCGATATCGCAATATCGCGTCGGGCGGAGACGGATGGGTGATGACCGGCATGGAGATGAAAGTGTGATGTTGCGATGCGATCTGGCTTTAAGGTTCTATAGAGTGTAAGTTTTTTGGGAGGAAAGAGCAAGTAAGTGGGTGTGAAGGGCATTTGAGGTTTCGAAAGGGGTCCGATTACCTCTTTGGGATTTTATACTTTGGAAGGAGTCCATTGTATCTGGGAGGTGGTTTTGGAGGTCAAGGGTTCTTGCTAAGTTTCAGATAAATTGAGCAATTCCCAGGAGTACTTATGGTTATTTTTCAACCAGGGGGAGGGATATTACGTAGGGGGATTTTACTTAATATTAATAAGGGGATGGGAAGAATAAGGAGCTAAATAATAATGTTAGTGGTCAATATGGAGAAGGTAAGAAAGCGCTAAGTTTAGGAGAGATTAGGCTGTTACAAGGGGGTAGGACCATACTTAAGAGAAAATATGGAACAAATTTGAGTAAAGCAGATCTTTACTCAAGCCAGTGTTATGAAGATGATGGAACTTAAGAGGTGTCAAGCAGATCTTGACCTCTTTTGGGGAAGTTAGTTAATGATTGGGGAGAACAGAGAAGGGGAGTCAGTTATACCTCTTTTGAGCTTCTTGCATACGAATTCTTGCTAATTGTGTCCTGAATGATATGACACCTGAAAACTTGCAACTGGTCAGCAATTTAGGATTCAACAACCTCAGGACTACCTACCCAGCCTACTTACCTAGCATTTTTTCTTCTTTGTTTGGGGGTGCACTTAGACTTGCAAACCCGTCATTCATTTTTCTTTTGATGCTTTCCTATCTACATACTACCCTTATTTCTTCCAGAGCCCAGATTAAGCTGTTGGGCTCCTCTGCTTCTCTACCTATCTAAGAATCTGCCAATATTAAACTGTTTGGACAGATTTAAAATCTCTATATTCTAAAACAGGGAATTTAAACCTAGGGAGACCAAGATTAAACTGTTTGGACCTCCCTTTAACTGAAAAATAGCGATACCGTGATAACTTTACAAAATTTGAAGGCAATTGAATGAACTTGAAGTAGCCTTCTTCACTTGGAGACTGTTAAGCAAATATGGAGCATTGCAGCAAGCAAAGTACGACATATTTGGCCTGTGAAATGGCAATCATGAAAAATGAATAACCTGCTGTAGCAGGAAGCTAACACTGGGTACTATTAGCCCACCTTGTTTACTGATGTCCTTTCATTTGTTAAATCATGTGACAGGTGTCAAAGGTTTCAAGGGAAACAGAAATTGAAGTCCCTGCCTTTAAAGCCCATATATGTTAGTGGCCCTGTCGAGCAGTGGGGCTTGGATTTCATTGGAGAAATCAGTCCATGTTCCAGTGGCCAGCACAGATGGATCTTAGTAGCCACAAATTACTTCATTAAATGGATTGAAGCAATCCCTACCAGGAAGGCTGATCATCATGTGATCATGATTTTTTTGACAGAGAATATCTTCACCAGGTTCAGTTGTCCACATAAATTAATTACAGACTATGCAGCAGCCTTCAGAGCAAAAGAAATGGTGGACATGTGTGACTCAATGGGCATTATGCTGGTTCATTCCACCTCATATTACCCTCAAGGAAATGGTCTAGCGAAATCTTCCAACAAAATCCTGATAAAGATAATCAAAAAGTTGTTGGAAGACAAAAAAAGAATTGGGATTCTAAGCTCAGGTATGCAATGTGGGCTAACAGAGTAACCACCAAGAGATCCACAGGGAATTCTCCTTTCAAGCTGGTATATGGCATTGAAGATGTATTCCCAATACAATTGATGTTTAGCATTAGAGGAGCTGTCATCCTACCTTTGTGTTAAAGTCTTGCATGTATCAGTGAATGAGTTATTCAGGTTTATTTTCACCTAATGCCAAAGAGCTGTCATCCTATCTGTACATTAGGGAATTAGATTTGTAGACCTCTTTACTAGTTGCAGCCGGCCATCACATGGTTTTGTGCATCTATTGGTGTGGTCAGTATTCTCCATATTCACCCAATCCTTAAACTGTGAGTAATTGGTGGTCTAAAGCCTTGTAGTCTGGGGGTGTTCACGCATGTATGGAGTCAAGCAAAGTAGGAGTGGTTATCTGGCTTGAACAAGCATCATTCCTTCCATTCATCCATTTGCAACAATAAGTTGAATTTGTAATGTTCCCGAGCATCTCCGAGCTACAACCTAGGAGAGTTTCTTGGGGTGATAACGTTACCATCACAAGAGGATATTTTAGCTCCAAAGGAGGGGCCTTAAGAAGTTGTGGAGCAACCAAAAATTGAGGAGCAAAGAGTCAAGACATCCACTCAAGTAGAACCATCCATAGAAGGTAGAAAAATAACCATGGAAGATGATAAACTTGTGTCAGATAAGAGGGAGAATATGGGAGCTCCTTCAAATTTGCGCAGGCAGAGGAGGTCACCTGAACGGTACAATGGCTACATGGATTTAATGACTGAGATTATAGAGACTGAGCCATCCTCTTTTGAGGAAGCAATTTAGAAACCTGTATGGGTTGATGCAATGGTGGAGGAATAAGAATCCATTGTAAAGAAAATGTTTGGGAAGTGGTCCCAAGACCAATAGATAAATCAATTGTGGTTTCGAGATTGATGTTCAAAGTTAAGCATGCAGCAGGCATAAGCATAGAGAAATATATGGTCATATTTGTGGCCAGCGGATACTCCCAAGTTGAGGGAATTGATTATGAGGAGTCCTTTTCTCCTATAGCAATTTACTCATCCATTAGATAAATTATTGCATTGGTTGCACAAATGGGGTGGAATATTCACCGGATGGATGTAAAAACAACATTTCTCAATGGCATTTTTGAGGAGGAGGTGTACATCAAGAAACCAAAAGGTTTTGAGGCATTTGATCAAGAGTATCATGTGTGTAGACTCAAGCGATCATTGTACAGTCTCAAACTAGCACCTCATGCTTTGTACACCAGGATCGACAACTATCTCACTGGTTTAGGCTTACCAAAAGTGAAGCAGATGCAAATGTCTATCACACCTTGGTCGAAGGTAAAATAATTATCATTACCTTATATGTTGATGATTTTGTTATTTTTTTCTAGCATCAGATGTTTTCTAGCCACAAAATTTGGTGTAGAGGCTAGAATAAATGTATTCTCTAAAACCTAGAAATCATTTCTGGAAATTTGACCTAGAGACGACTTAATTAAAATAATTAATCAATTTTTAATATTTCCTAACTCCAAACTTAGGAAATATGATTAATTAAAGGGTATTAATTAAGTCATGGTGATAATCTTCTAGAAAAATACTTGGATCGAGTTCTAACTAATCTTATCCATCGATTAAGTTTTAATCGTGGCCATTGATGTCTCAACGAGAGATTATAAGAAGAAACTCGATGGGGCTTGGAGAAAACACACCAGTAGTTTGATTTCACTAGCAAATCGATTTTCTGAGTAGTAGCACTGAGTTGCTGGAGAAAGAGCTAGTGAGCTCGAGGTAATGAGAGAGGGGGAGGGATAGTAAGGTTGGAGGAAGTTTTTCCAGTACCGACGAGTGCATTGTAGAGAGGCAGTAAGTGCCACAAAGAGGTAGTGAAAATCCACATAGAGGCAGTGCAGTGCTTTAGAGGGGATTTCATATTTTTTTGGGGAGAAGCAGTGATTCAATGCCAGAAGCCAAAAAGAGAGTCCAGAGGTTAGGAGGATCCATATTTCAGACAACAACTGATAAAATAGCAAGAGGGAAAGCAGTTTCGAGTTGTGAGGACGCAGTATTGCGTAGGTTGACATAGTGACTGCAAAGAGGCAACAAAGAGCAACTCAACTTGAGCCAAGGTTAGTGTCGGATCGCTAGTGGGCGTGAGAATTTTCTCACTAGATTTATTGTTAGTCATTTCTATGTATGGATTTCTAGATTTGAGAATACATAGTTTTCTACTCAAATTTACTAGTACATAATATTAAAACCCTCAACTACTGCACCAATTTTATCGAGTTGGGTTCTTTCAGGGACTTAGTCCAAAAATAATAGTGTATTTGTGTGTGTGTGCATCTATTTTTTCAACATTTTTATTTCATCCGAAGTATTTATTTGTGAAGGTTACAGTGTGTTTAATTTGATATTTGTAGTAGCACACAACAAGTAAATTGTTTAATCGAATTAACAATTAGAAGAATTAACATCAGTTGCTACAATAAGATTCCTAGTTTTAAAATTTTCATATGGACTCAGAGCTTAACTTGGAAGCCATAGAGCTTAGTGGTAGATGTTGGGCCGTTAATATGTCATTATTATTATAACCTATTTCATCCATTTCTACTCTTCTTTATCATGTCATTTATCATATAATTTCATTTTATAATTATTTATGCTTTTATGGATAAATATTATTTCTTCTCCTTTATTTTTAATAAATTGATGATTATGCATGTTTTTACCAATGATGATTTATTAATAAATTGGTTGTAACATCACTCACCATTTTAGCCTCCAAGATATTTTCTAGATTGAAGATTTGATCTCCAACTCATCATTAAATGTGCCAACTCAAAAATTCACTGGAATAAGAAGTGACAATATTTCATTGGACGTTTTGGGAAAATGGAGAAGAATCTAGAAAATCCGAAACATGGGTTTTGTCTAGAACGGACCAAATTAGCTTTGTAATGTGCATTTTTCCCAAATTCGATCCGTGTTAAGAGAAACAGAAGGTTATCTGAAGACGTTTTTGTCAGATTCGCTGTTGTGGCTGTTTTCCAAAATATCTCAGCTACAATGCCAAATTCGACTTGTTCTTGTTGAATGATTGATGAAGAGACATTCCAGATAGGATCTTGTTTATCAATTTGTTGTGAGCAATCCAATTTTGTAATGAGAATAATATTGTAATCATCTCTGCTGTAACTGCTCTATGCTCTCTTTGTTTTTAAATGAAAATAGAGATTAGAGAAGGGGATTCAGGATTCATGATTCATGATGGGATAGATTATGAAATATTAAGTTAGGGATTATTAGAGATAGGATAGGATAGGATAGGAGGTAAGGGGGATTGTTGCATTACCATTATAATTCTCAAGGCTTTTGCTATTGTAAGGATTTCACAGTTTGATGATTAATATATAATTTGGAGGTTGTTGTTCATTCGCCTTATCTGAAGTAGCCCAACAGCATTCGCTGGCGGCTAAGGGCCCAACCTCTGGTGGATTAAGCTGCTGCTTTGTATTATATCTTTCTGATTTATACAAATGTGGTTTGTTTAATGATCACCTTCTGCAATTGAATCGCGTTGCCATTTTCTTCCATCATAACAAGATTATTATTCATTACAACTTAAATTGTTATGCTGTTCATTTTGGTTATAAAACTTCGTTGTTCACTTCAGATTCTACCGTGCATTACATGTTGCTGTTTATTTAGTATTACTGCTCATTTCTATTAATTTCATAGTGTTGTTCATTTACATTTAGTATTGTTTTTCATTTAGCTTTGCGGTTCATTTCCATTTAGCGTTGTTGTTCATCTTCAATAATTTAGCATTATTGTTCCTTTCCATTAATATTTCATTTTTGTAAGATGAGTTTTGCTGTTCAATTCATTTCTGCTAAAGTTAAGCTTTGCTGTTCAATTTTTCAATACACTTAGTCGTTGTTCTTTTCTGTAAGGATTTGATTTCATCTTTTATTGATATTGTAGCAAGTGTGTTTTAGTAAGCATTTCCAATTGAATTGCTATTTCCAGTTATTTGCTTTAGTGTGGATTGAAAGATCAACAACTGTAAAGAACATTGACTATAGCTATCTAAGTTCTCAGATTGGAGATCTTGCCTGTGATTGATTTTTATTTGCATCACTTTACAGAGGAAAGAGTTATTACTACTGCATCCTTTACTGATGATTGCTGTAGTTTTTTGAGTGAATGATCTAGTTTCAGTATATTAAGTTTCTTGCCATTGCAATTAGATTTTATTTCAAGCATCCATTTACTCTTGTATTTGAAGCACTACACTGCAACTTAGAAACATTACTCTTGAGTAAATGACCGTCTCAGACTGAGTACACTCTTGAAATAAAAAATCATCCCTGGGTTGACAATTAATGTGAAGATAATTAGGAGTTAAAAAGACACCTTTTATCATTCAACATTTTGGCGCCGTTTCTGGGGAGAGTGTAGCCATTTCTAAAGAGTAGTGTGAATCTGATGGGTGCCTGTTAGGAGAGAATTGGGTATTAAAAACGAAAGGTGAGAACCTGCGTATGGAGCATGTAAAAGCCCTGCTTCCCCGCCTGCATTCCAACAAGATTGTTAAAGAACTTAGGGTATAAATAAATGTTTGAATTTCTATGTGAATGACTAAAAAAAAAGTAAAAAATTTTAAAAACAAATTTCAGGATTTCACTCAAGTGGTGATGCAAGCACCACCCGTTTCACTAACTAATTGACAGGAACATTTGAAGAAGGAGCTTCAAAGAAACACATGAAAAACATCTTCTATTATGGTAAGAGATGGCTCACATTTCTATTTTTGAATTCCCTATAAAAGATCTAGGAGGAGTGACACAAATGCACATAATTCCCCCATCTTCTCTACCAAATTTTCATGGTTTGACAAATGAAGACCTAGATACATTTTTATTTGAGTTTGAAATACTTTGTAGAGGATATGATTATTGTACTAATGATCAAAGGTTGAAAGTGTTTCTTCGTACTCTAAAAGGAGCAACTCTCTGATGGTTCATGAGCCTAGGTGGGAACTGCATCCAAACATGGGAGGACATGAAGAACATATTCTTGAAGAAGTACCAAGACTATTGGAAGGCCAATGAATATATTTTCGATATGATATAAGGGGAAGATAAAAGCTTGGAGGACTATGTGGAGCAATTTTGATACAACCTTCAAAAATCAAAGCATAAGTATTTGGAAAAAGAGATATTAAAAACACTCCTCCTTAAAGGAATCAAAGATGAATTTTTAGAACTCCTAAATTTGATAGGAAAAGGTGATGTTTTTCAGTTATCATATGATGATGTTTGGGAATTGTGCATAAGGTATTCAAGAGAAATTTCCAAGGTTGTTAATAATTCTAGAGATGATTGTTCTTTCTTTTCCAAATCTGCTACAAGAATAGGAGACATAAGAGCTGAAATCAATATTTTATTTCAAAATTTTAAAGTTGATTTTATTAGCTCTCTAAGTTCAAAATTGGATGTTTTGCAGGTTCATAAAAATCAAGAAATTGATGAAGTGTTTTGCCCTCATGACCGAAAGGAGCATCTCATAGATACTCACTCTCCCTTATCTAGGATGGAAGTAGCATATCAAAGAGATGAAGAAGCTGCAACAAGGTCAAAACCTGGAAATCATGGCCTACAGGTATGGTTCAAAACACTTCTTCTCCATTCTATTACTTGCATAATCCATTATGGAATACTAATGTGTTAGGGCAGCCATGTCAATATAACCACCACCAAACTTGTCTACAAGTTTGGCATGGTTCATCTTACGATTGCATGACTACTCTCCCTCATCTTGTAACACAAACACATTCTCCATATTCTTCACCAGCTCTTCCACAACATCCTCCTTGCATATCAAAATCATCCACTCAACCCAATCAACTACATCATCAAATGCTCAATTTCGTACACAATTTCCCGCTCAACTCATTCTACACCCTCACCATAATAAACCAGTACAACATGCTTACAGTGTTGAACTGCAAAATTTACCCACCCTTCCCACTCATTCTATCTCACAAACACCATTAGAGAGAACTTACAATGAGATTCAGAATGTTTCAAATTCAAAAATTGTAGAAATTATGGAAAAAAATGAGGTTTCTTTTAGTTTGCATCAACAAACCATTTTAAAAGCTCAAGAACTTTATGATGTGATGGATATGGGAAGTCAAAAAAGTAAAGGATATATTAAAGATTGGTTTCACTCCATCACTTGTTTGCAGGATCACTCCATACTTCAACAATTTTTGACACCATCTTTTCAAGGGAAGTTGGCTTCTCATACTCTAATATTCATTAATATGCATTTTTAAAATTTGGGTATGTACATATTTGAAGCCTTATTTCGAAAATGGTTCCTCTGGAAGTACTCTTATATGTAATCATATTCATTTTTCAAATCAAAATAGGTTAGTGTGGAAAATAGAGTAAAAAAAGGAAATAAAATAAACACATTTTTTTAATGTAAAAATAATTGTTTTTGTTGCAACACGCTGTGGAAATCAACATTGGTGATAAATGTTTTAATTCATTTGTGTATGTAGATAAATTATAATGGAAATAATAGTTCTACAAACACTCATATTCAATTTTATCACCAATTTGGAAAAAATGCTTGAATATCATATTTTTTGGCTTGTGGGCTTAATGAAATTTTTGAAAACACAGTCGGGACAGTCATGTTTTGAGGGGCCAAAAAGGAATATTTTTAAAAACTAGTTCTATCATAAGTATTCCTTGATGTCTACTTTCCAACCCATTTTAAATTACTCAATTTAGATTTGAAACGAAAAAGTTAGAACCAAAACATTGGCAAGGTGATTAGTAGGTAGCTCAGGAACACAGATGGGACAGTCAGTTTTTGAAGGCCTAAATGACAATATTTTTAAAACCTATTTCTATCATATGTATCTTTTAATGTCTACTTTCCAACCCAATTTGAATCAATCAATTTGGATTTGAAACAAAAAAGTTAGAACCAAAACATTGACAAGGTGTCTAGTAGGCAGCGCAGGAACAAAGTTGGGACAATCCGTTTTTGAAGGCCTAAATGACTGAATTTTTAAAAACTATTTCTATGGTAGATTCTCCTATGAATATGGTTTACAAGACAATTGTAATCACTCATTTTTGATATCGTATGAAGAAGTTATGATCAAAATACTGATTGTCTATCGTAAATCAGCACTCTTAAAACTCTGTCTTTCCGGCTATTCCTTAGATTATTTGACCTATCAATTTTTCTTATATTCAAAACCTATTTCCATTTGAGATAAATAAATGAATCTAATTTCATTTCCAATTTGAATATTTTGAATTCGACATCAAACGAAGAATCTATGCTTAAAATATCCACTATTATTTTAAGTGGGGTAATCGAAAATGACTTTGTTATGCAGGTTGTTCTAAGTAAAATTGACATATCATATCATTGAATTTTTAAAACCTGTTTCTATTGGAGATACAACTTTGAATTATCTCTCATCCGGCTTTGCAATCACTCAATTTGGACGAAAAACAAAGAAGTTGTGATTAAAACACTGCTGGTTAGTGTGGTCGACCACTGCTCTCCTGCAGGTAACAAATAAATTTTACTTTGTTATTTTCTCAATAGATTTGTTATACAGAGTAACTAGTTTTTTTTTTTTTGCATAATTCTTGGATTAGGGGAGCCCTATCACCTCTCTTTCGCCATGATTTAATGTTTTATTGCAGGTAGACACTCGTTTTTTTGCAGGTCCTAGGAAAATAAAGAAGGTCAATTTATGGACGAGCGATTCTTGAAAGAAATTTTAATGAAACAAGAGAATTTCATGCAATTCATTACCCAACGGATTCATAACAGAAGAAATGAATAATTGATTTTTATTTGAAGATTCATTTCATGTCACTAGTACCAAAACATTTTTCAAAGAGATCATTTTTTCCTTGCATTAAGAAATAACATCATAGCTGTTGTAACTTAATTTATCTATTTACATACTATTTTTAAATAAAGTGTTGTTTCTTTTCTGATTTCTCTTATACTTTTGTGTTTCAGGTGTTGTTTCCTTCAAATTATAACCCATCCTCATCATCAGTCCAGTGAACAATTAATTCGTTTTTAAATTTTATATATAATTTTTTTTTTTTTTGTTCCTCTTAAGAAACAACAATTTCGCATGTTTGGGATCAAATTCAACATGGAAAACGAGGAAGGTGGGAAGCTGGTGCAGGATTCGCGATCACGTGCAGGTAGCTAGGGTTTAAACAACAGTCCGAAGGCCCGCTAGCTTACCATCGGGATTGGTTTCAGAAATAGATAGGAGTCGCGCAGGGAGGGGAAGGAATGGAGCCGGAGAAAGGGAGGGGAGAGATCCCCTCCTTCAAAGCAGCATTAACAGGTGAAAATAGAAAGGAAAAGCAAAGTGACGGAGACCGAACCAACGAAGGAGAAACTTCAGAAACTGGAGCGCAAAGGAGATCAGAATTCCAAAGCAAATGCCTACCAAGGACAACGAGCAGACCCAGGTTTGTAATCCCACCTAATAGACTAGAAAATTATAGAAGCCATATGCGAGATTATGCCTTGATATGCAAGTTCATAGGATATTGGCCTGCTGAGAAGGATCTTATGAGATGGATCCATCAGAGGTGGAAACGAAAAGGACATGTGGAAGTAAAGCTGGGAGCAAAGGGGTTCTTCACTGTTATATTTTCCAACCTAGAAGATAGGGGGCGAATCTTTGAGGAAGGACCTTATTTCATGAACAACGCTGGTCTGTTCATGAGAGAATGGGTAGATTGCTACAACCCAGATAAGGAAAGGATGTTAGCTGCTCCGATTTGGATCAGACTCTTTGGTCTACCATCAGAATTATGGGAACCAGAGATCCTTAAAGGCATAGGAAATACAATAGGTTCCTTTGTTAAAGTGGCAGAAACAACAAAGTGGGGAAAATACAACACCTTTGCTAGAATATGTGCTTACATGAACATCACAGAGCCTCTCCCAGATACTATAGAACTGGAATATCATGATGAGCTTTGGCACCAACCTATAGACTACGAACATATCCCATTTCGTTGCAGAAGATGCCACGAATACGGTCATCTTTTTAGGGAATGCCCCATTACGCTAGCTGAAAAGGAAAGGGAAGCAGAAAAAAGCGGGAGCAACACAACAAGGAAAACAGGGGAAGAAAAAGAGGACTTCAGAGAAGTTCAAAGAAGAAGAGGAAGAGGAAATAAAAAGATGCCAACGGGTAAACAAAAAGAAACCCAGAAAACAGAATCTCTAAACATGTTTAAAGCCCTACAGGAAGAAGGTTTGGAGACAGAGGTTAGCGAAGAAGAAGAAATAGAAGGAATGGAGGTAATAACTGAAAAATCAAACAAAGAGGCAGATAATATGAATAATGAACAGGGGGTTGAACTCACAAGTGAAACCCAAGGAGATCAAGGAGACATGGAAATAAACCCAAAGAAAACAAAAGGAGAAGAAGAAGAACAAGTAATGGCGAGACTCCTACAGGAATGGAAAAGGCTTGATGAAAGATTCATCCTAGAAGAACAAAAACAGAGATACAAAGAAGCATTTCAAAGATATAAGGAAAAAAGAGACTAACAGAAGAGAAGGAAAATCAACAACCAGAGAAATAGGAAACACAAAGAATAGGAGCTGGTAGCATTGGCAAGGGAGGCAAGAAACGAGGGAGAAGAACACTGAGTGAAATGATACAAGAAGTGGGTAAGATGCTTGTTAACTCTGGAAGAGTGATTCCTCTATCAGAGGTCTTCCAATCCCCCCCAAAACTGTTAAGATTATTATTACAAGCTGGAATATAAGAGGCCTCAATAGCAGAGGCAAACAAAGGTATTTGAATGAAAGATTGAAAAAAGAGAAGCCCAGTGTAATGATAGTACAAGAAACAAAAATAAGTACTGAGAAAATGAGAGAAATTATGAATAAAAACAAGAGTAGCTATGAAATGATGGGACAGGATGCGATCGGAAGCGCAGGAGGTCTGATAATTATCTAGAATACAGAGGAAATACATTTCAGTAACTGGATGAGTCTCCCAAGAATTTTATCAGGTACAACAAGTATAGTAGGAACGACAGAAGAGGTTATTATAACAGGTGTGTATGGACCTCATATTCAGAATGAAAAGGAAAACTTTTTGCAAAATCTAAAAGCCTTGCGATGCCTCGTACCAGGAAA
>APFE030938247.1:0-16582 GCA_000404065.3 Pinus taeda
GGGGGGGTGGCAGTCCCCCCTATCCGGGGGGTTTGAGGGGTGCGGGTAGCCCCCCTCTACGAGGTCTAAGGCAACACCCTAGAATTTTTTATTTTTTTTGGACCCTATATTAGGTTGGGTGGACCTACCTATGGTTTTGTGCATGATTTTCACACATGGTTTTGACGTGATGGTTTTTTGTCCATGGTTTTGGACGCAATGGTTTTCTGTCCATGGTATTGGATGTTTCGGCATGTATAAATATGTATTGTAACACTGAAAAGAACATAATTAAAAATGAAGCTGGTAGTCTTAGTTTTGGGATCTAGGGGAAAATCTCTATGTGTATGTGTTTTATGTGTTATGCCCTCGCATTGTTTATTTTATGTGTTTTATAATTCGTATGCAGGTAATTTTTGTACGGGGTTAAAACCTACAACTTCATTTTTCTATGTCTGCTGCAAGCTTGTCAGCTTCTCCTAAATGTTGGTCATGACTTGGTAAGCTTCTTCTAACCAAGGTACCAACCTGGCCCTAAGCAAGGCCTCCTTTTTCTGGGTTGCTTCTACCTGCATGAGGAGATCCTTCCCCTCCTGCAACTTGGCTAGGCACTGCTCTAGAGAAATTGAAGGCCCTAACCTCATCTTACTGCTTTTGCAGCTCTCAAATCTTTATAGTCAGTATATGCACATTTGGGTCTTCCTACAGAGTCATCGCCAATTCCATTGCCTACTCAAATACAACCAAGCAGTCAGTGGTTGCAGCATCTAAAGTGGCCATCCCTTCCTTTATGGTGGTTATGCACTACTCCCTGACCTCGAGCAGAGTTTTAGGCTGCAATTTTAGCTATAGCTCAGTGATTTTCATGTTGAGTTCAAATTGAACTCGTCCAACCTCTTCCTTCGCCTCATGCACTCTAGCAGCTAACTTCCTGATCTTAGCTTTTGGTTGTGCATCTTCGGGAATGTGAAGCTTGGGCATTGTTCTGCATGCCTCGGCAACTGCGGACTCCAGCCGGGAACTCTGTTCTTGCAACATTTCTTTTTCTTTCAATGCCTACTTTTTCTCGGTGAACATATGTTTGTTGTTTACCCTGTACTCACTGATCAGATTGAGAGCACGCTGCTCCCGAGCCCTCAATTCCTCCCTTCACCCCTGACTGCAATGCATGAAGAATCTCATTTGGGAGTGCTATGATGTTCAGCCCGATGTTCTTAAGGGTGCTTAGGATGATGCGGTCATTGGCCGACTCTTCGCGTAGGGACCATTCTAGTAAAGCAACAATGCGAAGGTCGAGGGTCCTTACCAATTCTGAAGCCTGACTCATCCCCGGTGCTAAGCTCACTTGTGCTACGCTCGCTTGACCTACGCCCACCTGTGTCTTGTTAGCCTGGATCTGTAACTCATGCAAATCGTTTTGGACGCTCCACGACGTCTGCATATATTGCTGCTCGAACTGTTGCAGCACTTCAGTTGTAATGTCCCATATTTTGGCGCCGATGTCATCGAGATTGCCCTTTGTCAATACCATGGGATCACCCTGTGACTTGTCTGATTTCTACTTTTTGTAGGGACCTTCCTTCTTCTCTTGTCCGTGCTTCTTTAGTCGAAATAGGGTGCTCTGCCCCTCATCTCCTATGCCACCTCGTTCATATTGTTCTAATTCCTTGGTCTCAAGTGAAGGGGATTTTCGACTTCGCTCTGATTTGCACTACTCTTGCTTAGCCTACTCCTTATCACTGTGTTCCTTCTGCATCTGAGCCTTCTCTATGGCTTCCTTTTTCTGTTGCGCGTCCAAATTTTGTGTAGCCTAGTTGGTTGCATACTTACTTTTCTTTGCTATCGAGCTTCCCGTGCCCTTACTAGTTCCGGAATCCAAGTTTAAGGGGGTGTGCCACTATGCTAGCCATCACTTGATTACCTCCTATATGTTTGTATCTGTGACCAAATATGGAAAATCATGCCATTTGTGTTGTGGGTCCTTCCATGCCTAAATGTAAAATCGATGGAAGTTAGCCTTGAATGCGGCATAAGCTGAAAACTGCTTGTACAAGGTCGGGACAACCTTGGGCACTGGTTGATGGCCATGCGGAGGCTTGATTCCATTAGAACCCAAAATATTTTTGTTTCTATGACCTGCACAGGGTCCTTTGTGGCCCATAGGGAAGCAAATTTCACAGTCTCCGGCAATCCTTCTTTCAACGGAGAAAACTCGTTTTCCTCTGGTAGCTCCCATGGAACCAACACAATGGAGAGTAGTAGCCAAGCATAATAGAATGGCTTGGTCTCATCCTGGACCTGGCAACAATTTGTGAGGAACTCCTCACATAGGTACCTTAACCATTTGAACTACACACCCTTCACGCATTGTGCAGCTAGAGAGACCACGGGTGACGGATCTTCGTTTGTGCGACACTTCCTCATTACCTTCCCTGCTAATATTTGTGGGGTAATTTTCATCGTGGGGTCGTTTATGGAAGTGATTGAATATCTACACGTCTTTTTAACGAGGGAAAATTCCTTCTTCAAATTTTCTGCCAAATCCTTTTCTCCCAACTTTCCGCCAATCTCCTTGTCTAGATTCAAACCCTTGTATGGCAAGTGCGTGATCCTATGGATAAGCATGTCAGTGATGGGTATAGGCCCTCTTAGACAAAAGCACCCATCATGCAGTAGAGTAAGTAGTTGACACACACAGGTTGTGTTGATAGTGGTGCGGTGATAATGGGGCACCCACAACGGGTTCAACAATCCCGAATTCTTCACTCCATGGATCCATTCCACCATCTCTAGTACGGTGACACCTAAGTGCATGTAGTAGATGCACTTCATATAGTTGGTTTTCGCTAGGTGAGGGAACCTATCATGATCTACAAGGTCCCAATATTCCATCTTCAGCATGGGGATCCGCGTAATCTACGGACCTTCAAAGGGAACCTACTCCGATAGCAAGGGCGTAGAAATGACAAATTTTTCTAAGTTTGGGTCCTTGGGCACCTTCGTCTCCCCCTTGCAAGGAGGGATATAGTCAAGAAACTTTGTAATGAGCTCCATTCCCTCAGCATCTGTTTCCTCTGTTCCCTGTCTTTCCTCCGCCTCCAAATCGACGACCTTCTTAAGCTGCTTGTCTTTCTTTTGTTTTTGAGCAGCAGAGTGCCTCCTAGGGATTCACGCACTAGCACCGACTTCTTCTGTTTATCCTTCTTTGGTTTCTAGGTTTCTCTAGCAGGGTTATGCTTCATCCTAGGTGACCTCGACAGTGTAGGAACAGGAGCCAGAGCTTCCATACTTACTACCTCTGGAGCAGCTCCTTCAGAAGCGATGTCTCCACCAATACTCATCGTCTCAATAGGGCTTGGTCCTGGCATATTTTCTAGGATGAATTTCTGATTCAAGTCCGATAACTTGGAAAATGAAGGGCTTGCAACTAAATCCTCCCAATATGAGCAATTCATTGGCAATAGACAACACAACTCAATAAAAACTCTAAGGGTGAAAAGTGTTCTCTGTTGGACTAGCACACGTAATTTATAGGGGTTTTTGAATTCAAATCAGACTGTTCCCCCAAAAATTCGACCATTCATGTTGTTTAAGTGGCAGATCTTCAAATATTTTGGCCTTAAATGTTGGAAGACCACTCGTCTTAACCATCTTCTGGCTGTCAAATCATGAACATTGGCTTCAACGGTCACTTTCTTGATGTGCTGCGTGGTACCTCCCTTCATAGCACAACGTCCTTCGTGTAGTTTCATAGGTTGTGTTTGCCTCATCTTTCACGTAACCCACCTTCTGCGTAGTCCTCCAACCCTGGTAGTGTAGTTTATAGTCCCACGATACCTTGCAACTGCCTAGAGCACTAAGATTGTCCTACCGCCATATAGTGATTGTGTAGGATCCCCTGTATATGGCTTCAATTGCCTTCCATTCACCCTTCCCGGAAAAGGTTCTCCATTCAGCTTCGCGAGTTGAACTACACCTCTATCTGTAATTTCTTTGATAATATATGGGCCCGGCCAATGCATCTAAAATTTCCTCAGAAAATTTGTGAATTTACTATCATATAATAAAACTAGATCATTTACTTTGAAGGTCCGAAGCTTGATGTGTCGATTGTGCCATGCTTTTTCATTTTACTTCTGTACTTGCTATGGAATCCAACCAAGAATCGGTCCTCTTCAAGCTCCATCAATTGTGTGAGCCATTCTTCCAAAGCTTCGTGATCTGCCATATTCGTTAATGTCGCTATGTGTAGACTAGGCACGATATAATCCATTAGCATCACAGCTTCTACACGATAGACCAATCTAAAGGGTGTTTGCCCTGTCATCTTTTTACAAGTAGTCCCATAAGCCGATAGTATTATAGGTACACACACATCCTAGTCATTTCGTTGTGCGTTACAAATCTTCGTTAGTGCATTCTCCAAAATCTTATTAAAGGACTCTACTATTCCATTAGCTTGAGGATGATACGGGGTGCTCTTATGATGATAGACCTAGAACTCCTCAGTCAATACGTTGATTGTCTCATTTAGGAATTGCATACCTTGATCACTCATAAACACTTTTGGGCAGCCAAATATGGTTAACACATATTCAAACAAAAACTTCGTTGTTGTAGCCCATGTGCAATCCTTAACTGGTTGTGCTTTTTCCCATCTAGTTAGATACTCCATCGTGGTGATGATATAGCGCGCACCAATTTTCTTTCCTGGGGGTTGAATTGACCCAACGAAATCAATCGCCCATTGTTCAAATGGCTTCAACGATACTTGAGGATTTAGTGGCAACTTGTCCCTCCACAATGGTCTACCCGTTCATTGACATGCATCGCATGCCCTACAATACACTTTAGAATATTTATGCAGCGTAGGCCACCATAAACCTGTGTGCAAAATATTTTTTGTTGTCACCTTTATTGCATAATGTCCTCCTGCAACCCCTCCATGAGCTTTAGTGAGGATGTTATTCCGCTCAAAATTTGGCACATATCGTTGCAATATCTCATTTGCACCCATCTTATACAAATGTCCTGCAATCACTAAGAAATCTGCCGTGCACATAGCTAGTTCCTTCTTTTGCTGACTTGTGTACCCTTCCGGTGTCGTTCCTGTAGTAAAAAAGTGAATAAATCTACAAAGTGGTTGTCGGCTACGCGCACCGTGAAGAGCTGTGCATTGAGAAATTCTTCCTCCAAATTAGTAGGCTCCTCTCCTATTTTGATCCGCAACAGATGGTTAGGTCCTACATTTAACCTACCTAGCTTCACAATAGCCTCAAAGTTGTACTCCTAGAATAGAAGCAACCATCATCATATCTCCCCCCCCCCCCCCCACCCCAACATAGGCTTATTGACTAGGTATTTCAAGGTAGAATGATCTGTGTACATTTTGAAATGTCTACCCAATAGATATTGCTTGAACTTTTGAAGCGCGTACACCATAGTCAATCCTTTGCACTCTGTCACTGAGTATTTCTTCTTGGCCTTTGATAATTTCTTGCTTGCAAAGGCTATAGGGTGGTCCATCTCTCCTTCACCAACCTATGTTAGCACTGCCCCCAATGCAATGTAAGAGGCATCAATGTGTACATGGAATTCTTTCTTCCAATCCGAGAAGACCAAAATCAGCACGGTGACCATCTTCTCTTTCAGTACATCCAAACTGCGTTGACATTCTTCATCCCAACAGAATGTAGTGTCCTTCTTCAATAGTTTCTCCATGGGCGTGGTAATCTAAGCATAAGCCTTGATGAACTTCATGTAATATCATGTATGTTTGAGTGTTGCACGCAGCTGTTTGACACTTCTTAGGGCCTCCAAATTCACTATCACCATGATCTTGGCAGGGTCCACCATCAACCTTTTCTTGCACACCACATGACCCAGCAAGATCCCAAATGGGACACGGAATAAATACTTCTTCAGATCTAGTGCGATCTGGTATTTGTAGCACGTATCCAGCATCAAGCACAGACTTGCTACATGTCACTTCACTAAACTGAACATCATCTAGTCATCAAAATAAACCTCCAAGAACTTATGAATGAACTCCTTAAATGTTGTTATAACTACGTGATAGAATATCGTAGCTGCATTCTTAAGTCCAAACAACATTACAGTATACTAGAAACAACCCCATTTTGTCACGAAGGTTGTTTTTGCTCCTATCCTCTGGCATGATCTTAATATGAAGGTACCCCAAAAACCCATCAATGAATGAATAGGCCTCTTGTCCTCCAATGTTGTCCAACACTTCATTTGTAAATGGTGTTGGGAATGGGTCATGGACACAGGCACCATTAAGTTTCCTCAAGTCTACGCAAATCCTTATTTCTCCCTTCTATTTATTCTCCTAAACCACCTTCGAGCTCACCCAATCAGATTCTTCCACAGGTTCGATGATGCATGCTTCTAGCATCTTATCCAACTACATGTGAACCTTTTCCTTGTATTTGGGATTAAGGCGATACAGTGTCTGCTTAATAGGATTTGCATCTGGCTTCAGAGTGATCTTCATAACACCCAAGTCACCTATTATTCCCTTCAGGTTTGAAAACTTGGTAGGAAAAAGATATTGGTACTCGCGGTGTAACTCAACAACTTTATCCACTGTGGAATTGCCCCAGTAATCCCCAATTTTCGCAAATTTTGGCCCTTCTTCAGTAAAAATGTTCACTTGATTTGTCTTTAATGGCACGGTGATGTTTGGGTTCTCTATTTATGGACCTTCAACTTCACAATGCCCTTCAGCCTCTAGAATATTAATATTTCTTGGATCTTCATCCTCCTCCTCAACGATCACATTATAACATTCCAGAACCTGATGTAGTTGGGTGCCCCAATCTGGTTGAACCCATTCCAAAGGCTCCTGCGATATTCTGAAGATCATTGCCTTAATCTCCTATATAGCTTCATTAATGCTCTCGAACCCGTCTTCAAAACTGAAGGTCATCAAGAACCCTTCCCTTAATATTTCCCACTCTACAGCGCCATGGCAGAGCTCTGTCTCTAAATACCAGTTCATAGGAACTGTATCCAAAGTATGACAAAATAAGTGCACCCACTCCGGCTGTGGCTCTGTTCCATAAGATTTAGTCCACTTCGCTAGATGATCGTGCAGATCATTTCTCCCATCATATTTTGGAGTCAGTAGAATGTTAGGACGACCAAATCACACCCTCATCATCCTATTGTAATCTCGCTATTTGTCAAATTTATCCTTGTGTGTACCCCACCATCGTGTGGGCGTAGCGCATAGCACCAAATATAACGCTTGGAAGTGGTGATCCTCAAGGACCTCTTGTTCAAATGCATCCAAAAAATTTTCCATGTCAATTAAGCTATCATAATAAGGTAAATTCTTTACCTCTGATGACACATCACAACGATTTAGTCATCATGGTGTAGTGTAGTGTAGATACTTCATGAAATCGATTTTTCCAATGCTCCAATTCTTCATTTGAATCCGAGGTACAAGAAATTTCTTAGTCCCATGCAATCCGTCCATCAACGATTGGATTAATCTAGTCTTGATCTCACACTGTTATTTTCTAGATCTGATCCAAGTCATCATCACTTTCTTCATAGTCGTGGACCAGTTCAGTATAACACGGTCCTTCTGCAGGGTCCAACGTTACTACAACCCAAAGCAATTTCCTCTCAAATGACATTGTGCTCTTCTTCAAGTTGATTACTCCATTCATATCAATGGCCTAGTCAATTCTAAGGAGCGTGGGGTATGGATTTTGTCGTTAACGATCTGTATTACTTCAAAATTAGCCAATGCGCTCACACCTTCTATATCCAATGTTACTCCATGTAGTCATCCCATAGGGATGATCTTCTGCTGGTTTGTCATTCTAAGATAGATTGGAGACTACTACAGTGCAGGTCTCCCCATTCTCTCCCATGTATGTTTAGGTAAAACATTCGAGTCAGATCCCAGATCCAGAATGACCTGGTCCATCTCATAATATCCTATTTGCATGGTGAGCCTCATCTCATGCCCTGTTCTTGCCTTATGTTTGTCAATTTTTCTTACTACGTGGTGTCCATCAGGATCTTTTTCTTTTCCAATACATTTGTTTATTAACTCCTCCAGGCCCTTCACAACTTTGTTATCGCACAACAATTTCATGCAAGTCTCCAAGAACGTGGTAAACACAGAGGGATCGACTTCTGTAGTCGCACTATTTTCTGATACTCTATTCTAGCTCCCTGAGGTGGATGCGTCAACAAATCTTTTTTTTGCCTCCATAAATGTTTCCTTCATGCACTCCATATCAAACCCAACTTCATTTTCTGAGGCCTTGCGGACCCATCCATCCTCTTCAGGCGGTTTTCCCTTATCATCCCCAATTGTTATCCTGCTTCTTAACATGATATTCATAATCGGATATTCCTCGTGGGGCTTAGATATCATCATTTGTATGTTCTGCATAGGTTTCTGAGGCAACACCTTTTTCTCATGTATCTTAGCTATCAACACAGGGCATTCTTCTATAGTGTGGTCAAACTCACTACAGTACTGACATGATGGGCGTGTCTGATTCTGACATTCCCGCGTGTAGTGCCCTAGCATTCCACAATTGTAACAAATAACCTGACCCTAACATCTACCAGGCCCTCCTCCTCCTAGGCCTCATCCTTGTCCCTGATATCCTCCGCGTTCTCGTCCAGCACCTTGATCTGGAGGCTGAGTTTCTGCTTGCATTCGATAGGTAGGTGTTCTTTCCATCATTAGTTCATAGTTGTGATAGTGGCGCCCATCATGGCCCACTGATTTGCATAAGTTGTAGAATAGTTGTTGTGGTGTCTTAACAAACTTTTGAAGTAAAAGGAAACTATCCATTGCGTGTTTTCCAACCACTTGAAAAATAGTGCACAATAGCGCGACCCTCATGCTTGGTCTTGCTAGAGCCTTTAGTCTTAGGGGAATTGGTCCCCCTCCGGTGATATAGTTCGGAAATATGAGACAATGATCTTTATCATGCCCCTGTATTTTACATTTCAGGCACCAAACTTCCTTGTGCACCTCTGGCTTAGCCTCCTTCTCTTTTTCAAGCTATGCAATTCTAGGCAGAGGTTCTATAACTAGGAGTGAATCTATTGGATTCCCAAAGTCGCATCCTGAATAGGTGTCGCATGAAATCTCATTGTGATTTCCAGGGCTTTTGACTGAGTTCCTATCTTCTACTGCGACAGAGCAATCCTCAGGTGGGGCAGAAGCGAGGCTATAAACCACTCGTGGTGCTGACCATTTGTGAGTTGCATATTAGCTTCACGGATCACACATTTCAACCTTTGATCTAACTCCCAAGGCATTTCATCAAACCTCATCGTGATATCCTTAAATTTGACTATTGATTGCCATGGTAAATTTTAGAGTCGAATTTTAGCCCAAGGGCGAAATTTAAGGGGTTTTTCATTTTAGAGGGGCGAAATTTTTATAAAACACCCATTTCATATATTTAGCCCAGCTTTTATTTTAAAAATAATAATTTTTTTCATTTTAGCCCCAATAAAAGAGGGGGATAAAATATGAAAAGACTCATTTGACCCGATTCACTTGGTTTGGGAGGTTATATTCCATTACAATCGTCATATTTTCTGCTTTGAAATGTTAAATTTGTTTGCAATCGCCCATTTTCTGGCTTGGGAGGTGGTTTGGGAGGTTGTATTTGGTCCCAATAAATAAAAATATAAATAAATTGGAGGTATGGTAAATAAATAAAACCTTTTTTAAACTTACTCCAAATGTATGGTAAATAAATAAAAATATAAATAAACTAGAGGTATGGTAAATAAATAAAACATCTTTTTATGTTTAGTCCATAACCCTCTTTCTATTTAAGAAGGCTAAAAAAAGATGTTTTATTTAAGTGAATTCTATGGGCCAAATACCATATTTATAAAAGAGGTGTGGTAAACTTCTATTTACGAACACTAAAAAAATCTGTCATATTTAGGTGAAGCCAATGGGACAAATACTATGGGCCAAATACCATGGGCCAAATTATTATTAAGACCATGCAAACAAACATTATTAACCCTAATATTAGTAATAATAAAATAAAGATGGCACATGGTATTGACCCATGGTATTCACGTGGAATGTAGCCTATTTAAATGGGGGAATTAAACCAACATAGATCCATCTTTACTCTTGGATCTACTAAGCGTCGAGAGGGATCAAATATCGTGATATGCAAACTAGCGTAGAGTGAAAAAATATTTGATCCTTCTCGGGGCTTGGCAGATTGACAAGAGTAAAAATGGATCTTGTAATTTAATGTCACTTAAACATTTTAACTCGGTTAAAAATAAAAAATAAAAAATAAAAAATAAATCAATTATTAATTTTATTAATTTTTATAAATTACTAATAGTATTTTTTTAAGCTCCAGGTTTATGACAACCCATGGTATTGACCCATGGTAATACCATGGTATTCATGTGAGCATAGACTATTTAACGGGGAAATTCTATCAGCTTAGATCCATCTTAATTTTGGTTCTACCAAGTACTAAGAGGGATAAATATATTTCATCCTTCTAAGAGTCGTAGATGTGGAGTTAATATGGATATAGGTTGGTTTTTATGATAATGAAGATATTAAATAGACTTAGGAAATTATATTGTAAAAAATGTCTTAAGGTGAATGTTTAAAGCTACATTTAGTCACTTCACAAAATTTAGTAAAAAATACCAATATCTCCATTAATATTGGTTTTTGTGATTTAGCAAAAAAAAAAAAAATCAAAACAGTGAAATCTTATCACTCTTTCGCATCACCCTCGCACTCTCGCAGAAGAGAGATAGTGGGTGCCCAGATTTCCCACCATTTTTCAACATTCTCAATATGATATCTTCATGAAAAAGTTAAGGTACTGATGTTGGATTAGTTGTTTGAAAAATATGTTGGTTTGTATTGGTTTGTACAACCTTTCATCTTCTCTGTTATTCTTAGTTTATTGTAATGATCTGTAGGGGTCTGGCCACTGCACCATATTGTCCTAAAAGCCGAAGATTGTGCACCAAAAAGGAAGTTAATCCACATGTTACAACGGTGTTAAAAATGCAAGATGTATGAAGGTAGTGAATTATGCTAATAAGCAATTTAGACTTGGAGAGACGTAATTAAATTTTATTATTTAAGTAAATATTTCCAATTAAAATAATAATAAATCTACATTTATATATTTATACATTGATTGGAAGGCTTCTGACAACTATCGCCTCTTTCCATTAGATCCCCTTTAGGTCTTTGGGATACCTACTACTTTCTTATATTATATAGTTGTGGCTTGCTACTTGTTGGTGTGTTGGGGTAAACAAACTTGATGTGTTTTTTTTTTTTTTTTTTTTTTTATCTCGCAGTTGGAGTCTATGGAATAAGAAAGAAATTTGATAGCTTGACAAAAGTGGTAAAAAAAATATTAATATCTCCTACCTTGACAGAACTAGTGGTCAAGATCAACGCCTATAAGAACTTTGTTGTGGAATATTAACAAAACTAACAGAAGGATATGAAAGAGTGTACAATAAGAACCTTGACAAACACGGCCACTAAAACTTGCAACATTGTTTGTAGGAAGAGAAAATTATGTTTTTTTTTTTTCCAACCATGTATGTTAGTATATTATAGTTTAATGAATATGTTTTCCTATTACCATATATGGTTTCATACTTTAACAAAACATTCGCCAAGACTTCACAATGTTTTATTATTCAATGAAAGATTCGCCATGACTATACAAGATAATATAATCTGGTGAGAGATTCGCCAGAAAAATTAGATATACATATTCTATTATTGATCAAATCACCACCCATTTTTCATGTGTATCATGGGGATTCACCCATTTATTATACATATAAATTTAGGGTGGTTATTAAAATTTTCCCTACTGATTTCCAGTTAGACTTAGGTTTACTAAATTATTTGTTTAAAGCGACATTCTTTTCTGCTAGAATTTCCACAGGATGATCATAACAACACTTAATATACCATGTCAACGCGCAACCCTACAAAGCAGTAACTAACTGTGCCTTCTTTATGGTATCATCTGTGATTTGTTGCGTCGTCCACACAGCATTCGCAACAAACCAAAACTAATCTCTATCTTCTCCCTATAACCTTGAAAATTGGCAGCTTCATTGTTTTCGACATGTTGAACATTAGTGGTGGTGGTGGAGGTGTGGAAGAAGGTGTATGTTGTGGAGGTGGATGTGAAGGTGGATTGGATGGATGATGTATCAGCAGAAAACCTTGTCTTATCAGCTGGAAAACACTCTGTGGTAACGCCTGTACCATTCCCTCATCGTCACTCGAAGGAGGTCCAATCAATGAGCTATATTCAAGGCCTGCTTTCTCTCGATATCTAAAGAGTTTTCCACTTCGCATAGCTCCAAACATCAAGGCAATGGCATAACCATTTTTGACACAAGAGCATCTTAGTCTAGGTATTCAGAGATCTTAGATACTTACCTCGCGGTCCCTTGAAGAAATGTTGCTTTGCTTCATAGTAGCTGACTGAGGTATCAACCGTGAGCTCTGTAACAAATCCTCCTATAATCTAATTGAGCCAGTGGTTGACAGTGCGTGCGATCTTGTCTTCAAAGGCTTCTAATCGTCATACCAACTTTGGGGTCCACATTATTGGACTATTAAGCTTCCACCTCCCTTGGTCATCTACCAACTTAGCTATCCACTCATATAGTTCGATTGGGAAGGTGCAAAAGAAAATTTTGTGTATTTCTGTAGACAAGTATCTGTCCAACCATTGCTCCTTTGACAGGCATGGATTCCTATTTTCTTGCACCGAGAATTCGTGAATATTTATATCTAATCACTTCTCAATTTTTTTCTTGGTCAGATTCCAGTGATGTGACATCACACATCTCCTTAAGAAAATACCGGTTCTGGCGACAGAACCATTTTTTGGCTTAATGGGTCCTGACCCAGGTTCAAAGTTAACTGTGCCAAATAAAACCCTACACTACTGGACCTTTGGGCAACAACCAGTGTAGCGCAGGTTGCAGTCTCTCCCGAAGCAGTCTGGGGAGATGCTAGAACCAAGTTTCCGCATCCAGAGATCAGTGTGACATCCTTTTATTCCCTAGATCTTCCTTCATGCAGATTTATAAGCCCCTAGGGCTCGGTACTGTAACTCCCTTTAAAGGGCCTCTAGACCTTAATGAAGGTCTACAATAGGTCTTTGTGGACCTTTAATAGTTGAATCATCCACTTACACACATCAGAAAATAACCCTAGGTCTGAGCTTGTGTAGATCTACTTAAAAATTTAATAAACATAACGGAATGTCTTGCAATCTTTGTGAAAGTACTTATCATGCACTGCGTACAATTATTAAGACTTATCCCATAGAGTCGTGCATCAATAGATCAATATTTCATTAAGACATTACTCAATCACAACATATATTGCAATCATAATTAAACACAAGTAAACAGATAAACACAGGAATTCTTCAACAATCTTATTTATTAATCATCAATATGGTGTTACAGACTCAATACTACCCTACACACTTAGCTGCAAGGGTCCACGCACTCAGCTACAGACGCTACTCTAGGCCTCCACGCACTCAGCTATAGAGCCTTTCTCTCCTCTATGACTCACTTCTCTGCACTATCTCCTATTGACCCATTACATCCATCATCATCATATTCTTATGCCTTAGACTCTCTAAGACACACCTACTTATACAATCCCATGGTCCATTGATGCAGGAGCATTCATATCAATAATATCATTATATTTTAGTAGACATAGGGGGTCTTGTGTTTCCAAGGAAGTTGATTTCCTATGTTTTGAGTTAATGTAATTATTAAGGTTTTGAGTGATTTTAATGAGAGAGGCTAGAATAGGGATTTAATTAAGTATAGTGAGGCATATTTGTAAATGTTCTTGAATGTAGGATAACATGAGAGAATCAGGATAGTTGAGTGATTGAGAGATTTGAGAATTAATTTTAAAACTTAGATTAGGAGTTAGTTGATGATTTTGTGGATTAGAGAGGATCCTTAGGGATAAAGAAGAGATTTTAGGATTTTGTTGAGAAGGTTATGGATCTAAACCTAAAATTGGTTATAGACTCCTTTCGTATAAATGTAAGCTAAAAGGCATAAAAAGAGTTAGTCAATCAATAGTTAGGGAGGTAGTTAGAGAAGTCAATCAATCATATTGTAAACCTACGGCAAGAACAAAGGCTACTGATACAAAAGATCAATCCAAGGAAGGAGTTCCTATGTAAATACTTGTTTATTAAATAGACAACTTGATTCTGAGTTAATATGTGTGTATTGAGTAATTGAGATGTAGATTGTATATGATCTTGAGCTATACTATGTAACATAGGTTGTAGGTATAGATCCAGAAGGGAAGTACAGAGGGGAGTAATAGCGAGGTGTTATGGCTTTACACACAAACCATACAGGAGGAAGCCTTTAATGTTATAGCAAAGGTGAAGGAAACATAAAGGCATGAGCGGAAGTCGAGATCAGGAGGAATGAAGATCATAGGGTGAAGCCAAATACATAGGCTGGAAGTAAATGGCGATTACACGGGAAGAAATAAAAAAGAGTGTAGCGATGCTTAGGGACCATTAAATTGTATAGATCGATGGACAAGATTGGTTAAAGAAGAAATCCAGACAAATAATCAGGACCGTCCAATGGAAATAAATCTACGATTATCGCATGGGTAAAATGTGTGAGAATTAAAGCGTGAGAAAAGTAGTTTCATAACAGGAAATGGTTTATCATGCGAGCTCTAAGTGGTAATTCGGGGTGTTCACCTGATTCCATTTATTAGTCGAAATGTAGCATGCCACAGGAGAGATGAAACTGCTTTATCGGGTGAGTAAACATTGCACAAGATTTCCGTCTGATATCGTTGTTAACTGTTGGATCAAATGTGCCTTGATCAACGGTGGAGGATCACCGATTAGTTTTGTTGATCGGGTGGACCAACAATCGTCGGATTGAAAGATAAGATCAACAATGGAGTTTTAGCGCGATATTATTTGAGGAAAAAGCAGATGAGATGAGGGTTTATACAACAAGATTGAAACCTTGTTGGGTTCCGACAATCAAGACTGTCTGTTGGTTGATTGATAGGACGGTAATTGCACATGAACATGTGTGAGGGTTAACATTTCTAAGTGGATCAATGTGTTTATCAATGCAAATTAAGTTCATTTGGGTTCCAAAGGATGAATGGATATCATGCGATAGCCATTGATCTGGTGGAGTGAAATTAGTGGTGGAGGATGAGCGCGATAAGGTGAGCATTGATAAATGTGCCAAGGTCATGGATTGGCGGACAGGTAAAGTTAAATGTGGTTTATGTGTATTTCTATTATATGGGTTATAATAGAAATAAAGCGGATTAAAATATTATGGGTTAAGTTTTGGTTTTAACTAAAGGGTATGGTTGATAAGTGGAGTTGAAGAATAACCCAAAGTCATAACCATGGATAGCTAAATGAAATATTTCCGCTTAAGGAATTAAACCTTGGTTATAGGTGGTTTTCACCATGGAACAGGTGATTAATTCTTGGGACCAGTGCCATGCAATTTTATTTGCGTATTGTGGGTATTGTTAGCTTAGGCTGGCACCATTTTTAGTATCAGAGCAAAATAAGGAAATTATGGGTAAAAGGTATTTGAGAAATTTAGAACAAAGTTGTGTTTTAAGATGTGTATGCTGTCAAGAGGAGATTAGATTTTAATATAACAAACAGTAGGAAAACAGAGATAAAAGTATAACATAATTTGCAGATGCAAGAAACATAGAACAATCCATTCAAAGTGCAGGAGAATGGTAGAACAAGATCAGGCAGAGATCTTGAAGGTGAGATGATATGTTTTTATTTTAATTTTATTTGAAGATTGGAGAGTTTGCAGTCTTTATATTGATGCACGAGTAGCAGCATAAGAAGGTGATAAGATTGAGCAACCTAGAGTAAGGAGTGCTCAATTGTTTCCAGAGGAAAGAACCAGAGAGATGCCAAAACACTAAGCTCAGAGGAGAGAAGCTTAGTGAGGCATATGTAGCTAGAAGGAGACTTGTTACTGCAGGGGTTTTGTTGCAGCTCACAAAGGCAATTCCATAGAGGATGTGGGTAGAATTTCTAAGGGATAAAGGAAGATGGTAAGAGTTTCTAAGTGAAAGAAGAGGTGGTCAGAGCCTAGTATTTCATTAGTGATTGAAATACAAGAGGTCGGTTGTGTTCTTAAAAGGTGCAGATGATTTGAAGCATAGAAGGAGCAGAGAGAAATGCTCAAAATAGGTTCCAAAGATAGAGAACCAAGTGCTTGCCAAAATACCAAGTACAAAGGAAAGCTTGGTGAGGTAAGTGGCAGTAGGGAGGACTTGTTGTTGCAGAGGCTTTAGTGTAGCTCATAGTGAGTGAGTGAAGAACTCATAGAGATGGAGAAGAAGATGACTACTAATAGTCATAGCAGAGGTTTTGAGGAAGACTGCAGCAGAGGAAAAATGAAGTGTTAGGTAAACTTGACTCAGGATAGAGTCAAAAGTTGACGAGGTTAAATAGTGATGGTTTTGGGGCACATG
>APFE030938247.1:17691-48511 GCA_000404065.3 Pinus taeda
CTAGGTGATAGGGGGGATGTCAGTTTAAACAATACCCCGAGTAAAAACTTTGAGGGGGGTAAGAGCTAGAGTGAGCGGGATTGTCTCACTTAGCAGGTTTGGCTGGAGTTAGTCAAGGAACCCCAAGTCAAGTTTAAGGGGGGAAATTGTTAGGTAAACTTGACTTAGGATAGAGTCAAAAGTTGACGAGATTAAATAGTGATGGTTTTGGGGCACATGGTATTGTGCACCCATGGTATTCTGCCCGTGGTATTATATGTAATGGAGCCTATAAAAGGCTGGAAGGACTTCATTGTAATGCATGGCCTGGAGGTGAGCGATGAAGGCTCACTTGGCCGGATTGGCCAGGGTTTTGGCCAAGGATAATGAAATTTCATTATGATTGGATTTTTCCCCGGATTTGGGGTTTTCCCGGATAAACATGTGTATTTATGTGTTTATGGTTATTGCTGGTTAATTTTATATTTATTCCTCTCGGTAATTAATTTATGTTCTTGGGTAAATTTCTTAACATGAAGAAGGAGGATGTCAAGGAAAATGGAAAGAGAATAAGTCAAGAAAATCTTGGCAAGGAAATTGCAAAGTTAAAAGAACAACTCGATGCATTAAGGAGGAAACTGGAGGAAAGCTAGAGACGAGGTTGGGTCTTGAGGAAAAGGGCAGTAAAGTGGAATAAGTTACAAAGTAGGCTACAATAGAGGCAAGTGAAGTGGCTGGTGGAAAAACTCAGAGAAGCTGAGTTGGAAATGGAAGTTTCTATTTGTGAGGCAGAACAAGGTGGAGTTCTAGGTGAAGATGAAGAATGGAGATCAGTGAACTATTGAGATAGTTCAGAGTAGCATACTAAAATGTTTCCAAAGGAAGAAGAGACATGGAGACCTTATGTTTTTAATTATAATAATTGTTTTGTGAGTGTAGGTTTTGCAGAGGATTGGCGGCCTTATGAAATTGTCATAAAACTTATGATGGATAATGCCTCTTGAATGAGGAAAATATTGAATTGTTGCAGCAGAAAGAAATTATTGATGAATTGATATTTGGAACTGTGACAAAACAAGGACAAATCCTTGTGGAAGAAGGGGATGAAGATCATCCTGAAGAGTTGATATGCGAAACATTAGTTGAGGCTATTGAGCCTTACATTTTTTAAATTGACAATTGTTGTGTGAATACAGGAATTATAAGTGTTGAACAGGAACTTATTTCTATGGATATGAATGAGACAAAATTGTCTATGGAAGGCAGTCTGATTGAATCATTGGGCAATAGTGACCATGTAAAGGATGAAGCTGGAAATGAAGAGCATTGTGATAAAAAACTTGCTAAATGTAAAGAGGAAATTGAATTGTTGGAGAAGTTGTTAGAAGGAAATGGCAATAGAAAAGAAATGGTTACAAAACTACTTAACAATAGTAGAGGGTCTTTAAAATACATGGAGACAGAAAAGTGTTTTGATTCACAAACCAATAGTTTGTTTGCAGGAACAATGAATAGAATGATGGAGTATGATGCTCTGATCGAAGAAGTTGAACAGAGGTTATTTGGAGATGAAATGGAAGTTTAGAAGCAACAGGAGGGTAAGGATGTAAGGGTGGTGGTAGGGAACCAACAACTACAAAGTGAAGGTAACCAACAGAAGATTAAAGGAAAATTTAAAGAAGAGACTATGTTAGCTAAAAACATAGTAAAGGATCATCATTCCATCATGATTATAGGCACAGTGGGGATAACAAGAGAAGTTGTTGAAGCAGTCAATAAAGAAGGACTAAAATCTCATCAAAGGATCAGTGAATGGGAGAAAGAATTGGAGCTACTAGAGAAATGGTTGAAAGAACCAGTAGGGAAGAAAGAACCTGATGAAGATTGCAAAGGATACGCAATAGAGGAAGAGGAAAGAGTCCAGCAAAGAAATGAGTTGGACATAGAAATTGAATTGATGATGGATTTGATGAGAAAAGTGTCTCAAAGGGAGAAGAAAATAGTAAGAAAGAAAAGCAGCAGCAAGAAAAAGGCAGCAGCAGACTTTGAGGGCATTGCTAGTGGGGCAATGCAACATAAAGTGTGGAGACCTGGAGAACAACAACAAACAACAACAGAAACCAAGGGCAGACTACAGAATAAAGTATGGGAGCCAGGAGGACACAATCAGAAGCACATGATAAGGAGATCATGATTATTTTCAACCTTGAGAGTTTGATGCAGGAGCATTCATCTCAATAATATCATTGTATTTTAGTAGACATAGGGGGTCTTGTGTTTCCAAGGAATTTGGTTTCCTATGTTTTGAATTAATGTAATTATTAAGGTTTTGAGTGATTTTAATGAGAGAAGATAGAATAGGGATTTAATAAGTATAGTGAGGCATATTTTTTAATGTTCTCGAATGTAGGAGAACATGAGAGAATCAGGATAGTTGAGAGATTGAGAGATTTGAGAATTAATTGTAAAACTTGGATTAGGAGTTAGTTGATGATTTTGTGGATTAGAGAGGATCCTTAGGGATAAAAAAGAGATTTTAGGATTTTGTTGAGAAGGTTATGGATCTAAACTAGAAATTGGTTATAGACTCCTTTTGTATAAATGTAAGCCTAAAAGGCATAAAGAGTTAGTCAGTCAGTAGTTAGGGAGGTAGTTAGAGAAGTCAATCAATCAGATTGTAAACCTACGGTAGGAACAAAGTCCAATGATACCGAATATCAGGCCAAGGAAGAAGTTCCTGTGTAAATACTTGTTTATTAAATAGACAACTTGATTCTGAGTTCATATGTGTGTATTGAGTAATTGAGATGTAGATTATATATGATCTTGAGCTATTCTATGTAACATAGGTTGCAGGCGCAGATTCAGAAGGGAAGTAAAAAGAGGAGTAACAGTGATGTGTTATGGCTTTACACACAGACCGTACAGGAGGAAGCCTTTAATGTTACAGCAAAGGTGAAGGAAATATAAAGGCATGCGCGGAAGTCGAGATCAAGAGCAATGAAGATCATAGGGTGAAGCCAAATATACAGGCTGGAAGTGAATGACGATTACACGGGAAGAAATAAAAAAGATCGCAACGATGCTTAGGGACCATTGGATCGTATAAATCGACGAACAAGATTGGTTGAAGAAGAAATCAAGACAAATAATCAGGATCATCTGATGGAAAGAAATCTACAATTATTGCGTGGGTAAAATGCATGAGTGTTAATGCACGAGAAAAGTAGTTTCATAATAGGAAACGGTTTATCATGCGGGCTCTAAGTGGTATGTGGTAATTCAGGGTGTCACCCGATTCCATTTATTAGTTGACACGTAGCATGCCACAGGAGAGAGGAAACTGCTTTATCAGGTGAGTAAACATTGCGCAAGATTTCCGTCCAATATCGTTGTTAACTATTGGATCAAAGTGCCTTGATCAACAGTGGAGGATTGCTGATTAGTTTTGTTGATCAGGTGGACCAACAACCATCAGATTCAAAGATAAGATCAATCGCAGAGTGTTAGCATTATAATATTTGAGAAAAAAGTGAACGCAATGAGGGTTTATACAATGGGATTAAAACCTCGTTGGGTTCCGACAATCAAGACCGTCTGTTGGTTGATTGATTGGATGGTAATCGCACACGAACATGTGTTAAAATTTCTGAGTGGAGGGATGTGTTTATCAATGCAAATTAAGTTCATTTGGGTTCCAAAGGATGAATGGAGATCATGCAATAGCCGTTGATCTGGTGGAGTGAAATTAGTGGTGGAGGATGAGTGCGATAAGATAAGCATTAATAAATGTGCCAAGGTCATGGATTGCCGGACAGGTAAAGTTAAATGTGGTTTGTGTGTATTTCTATTATATGGGTTCTAATAGAAATAAAGCGGATTAAAATATTATGGGTTAAGTTTTGGTTTTAACCAAAGGGTATGGTTGATAAGCGGAGTTGAAAAATAACCCAAAGTTGTAACCGTGGATAGCTAAATGAAATATTTCCACTTAAGGAATTAAACCTTGGTTATAGGGAGGGTTTTCACCATGGAACAGGTGATTAATTCCTAGGACCAGTGACATGCAATTTTATTTACATAATGTGGTTATTGTCATTTTAGGTTGGCACCATCCGCAGACCATGGGTGGATCTCAAACCCGACTCAATTTTACCTAAACAAGGGGCTAAACCCCCTTTTACTCCTAATTACCTAGGCGCTCTACATCCACAAATCTCGGATACTTTACATATTTTTCACAAACATTACATCAAAACTTGGGTTTTTAACCCCAAAACTGACTGAGGGGACCCCATCCCAACAGTATAGGTATGCACAATCACTGGTTTCTACCTTAGAGTGCTAAGCCTAGATGTGTTTATGGAAACATTTTATTTTTTTCCTAATTCCTCACCCAACACGCTTTCTTCTCTAACAGTTGTGTTGCCAACATGCTTTTGATTAAAACAATCACGATGATCCCCTATTCAGCACCAGTTTGGGCATAACAGTCACGCAAATCCTCCATAAGTCTCAACCACTCATACTCCTGGTGTTGGCGATTATTCTCAATATGACTTTCACCTGAAGGATTTCCATATGTGGGAAGTGTAGAACCTCCACCACCACCTGAAAGTAGTGAACCTTTGTTTCCGGCTGGTTATACCTCTTTGGCTTAATTGGCTTCAGGTACTCCAAGTACATCCTCACTTTATCACAATCCCATTTGATCATTGGCCACCATGCTTACTTCTGGTCCATTTGTTTCAAGCGTGGTCTCTCAAATCCCTGTATCGACTGTAGTTTCTTCACTTCCTGTACAAGCGACAGTTACGATTGGGGAAATTAATGTCCCTATAGGTTCCTCATGTCCTCCATTAAGTGGAAAATATGTGCCACCACCTATCCCACTACATGGGGGGCAACAACCACCTCCTCCATATGTACCTCCTATTTCGGGTGGAATTTATGTGAGTGGATATCAAACTCATGCTATCGGAACTAGTCAAAATGTTGGAAGTGTACCTTATCCTAGTGGATAGTTTATTCCATCTTGATCAGGACAAATCCTGTATCAACAACCGCCTTTAACCCAGATACCCTAATAACAATTGTGCCCTCCATATGGCTCACAACAGCCTCAAAATCAACTTTTTACTCAACAAGTAGGCTCCCAAATGCAACCTCGTTCAAATCCCTCATTTGGGACATTTGGTCAATTTCAAGCTAGAACCTATCAGTGCTAACTTGGAAATAAAAAAATTCCACAAGGAACTTTCCAACAACAACATCCTTATGTACAACAAGGACCTTATGTGCAACAAGGGCTTTATCAATCGAATTTGTAGCAGCAAGGACAACCCTTGCAGTAGCAAAAATAACCCTTGTATCAGCAAGGCCAACCATTACAGCAACAAGGTCAACCCCTGTAGCAGTAGGGTCAACAATTTTACCACCAAGGTCAACAATCAACAACAACCTTATAATCCATACACTTCACAAGCTTTTTATCCACCTTATGGTTCTCAACGACCCATGGCGGGTCAGTATCAACCTTACCTTGGGAAAAATCCACCCTTGTATGGTCAGAATACCTCTCAGTGGGGCAATATCAAGCTCCTTATGGTCAAAATACGCCACTTTGGGGGAAGAACCCATACCAACAAGGATGGAATCCACAAGTTGGGCCTTATCAAAGGCATCCCACACCGTTCAATCGACAAGTGCCATTTTTGCTAATTTTGGAACTACCGGATGTGTCAGGACCCACTAATGATCCAATACTCTATTCGTTGTATTGGCCTCAGGTTCCTACTAAGATTCATGGCGATTGTTTGAAATTCGAAGGAAAGTCTGGAGAAGACCACCAAGCCCACGTTATGACTTACCATTTATGGTGTTCATCTAATTCCTGAGTTGAAGACTCTGTTCATCTACATTTGTTCCAATGAACCTTGATGGGTGCTGCCATGAAATGGTCCATCGAGTTACCTTGAGGTTCCTATCAAGACTTCAATTCTTTGGCTATGGCCTTCCTTACTCACTTCCAGTTATCAATTCGATATGAAACTCGTACCCATCTTCTTACATCTTTGAAATAGAACAATGTTACCCACATCTCTAATCCAGTGGAGAGATCAGCATCGCCTTACCAAGTTTCATATGCCTGATGAGTTGTTAACTGAATGGTTTACCAAATCGTTCATCAACAAAATTTCCAAGGAGATAGCTATGGGTGGTTGTGTGACCAAAGATCAAGCCATGCCATGGCCAATATCTAGATTTGGTATATTCCCAATCTGGCATGTTATATGATCTCTTTCATCATGCACTGAGACCATCTACGAATCAACATCTTCTAAATCTCTGAATGTACCACTTGTTGATGGTATTATTGGGTCAGTGACTCAAACTTCCTGTAAATTTTCTTTGAAGCAAAAATTTGTTTCAACTATTGCATCCAATCCTCCTTCTAATCCCTCTCCAAATCCTGGTAAAACCTCTAAGGTTAATGTTGTTGAGTCTACCGCAACAGACAAAGCCTCAAAAGGTAAAAAGAATGGAAAAGGAAAAGCCAAATCTAATACCCAAAACATGATCCTCTGAAATCATCTGTTGATGATGCATTTAAATGTGAGCCCAAATATCCTTGCCTCATTTATGAGGAAGATCACTATACTAAGGACTGTCACCATTGTGCAGAAGTTAGTCGCTTGTTAAAAGGCATTTAAGGGACACCAATTGTACTAAAAGAAAATTTTCCATCACAACAAAACTAATTGGTAGAAAAATCACAATCTTCTACATCTTCAGGTTCTCAGGTTTATATGAGTGGAATAGTTCCTATTTTTCTCGCCACTTAGTCAAAATACTATCTAACTCCTCCAAAATAGGTTGTGGAGAAAGAAGTTATTGATACACCTTCCACTTCTAATCCAACTAGTTCAGGTCCTCTTCATATTGAGAGACCTAGTAATGACTTCATTATCCGACCACCTCCCAAGGGTGTCCTTCGGAAATCATCTTAAAATTTGGATGCGTAGCTGCCCAACATTACAATATTTTCAAAGATTTAGATTAAGCACCTTTGACAATTTCTGCCTTGGAATTTCTCCAGAGTTGTCCATCGCAGCAGAAATCATTACTATCCGCTATAGGAGGAATTGAACCTACCGATTCGAGTTTGATTACCTTTGACCTAGAAAATCATGTTCCACATCTTCCCCATCAACTTGCTTTCTTAATCCAAGTCATTATTAAAGGGAAGATGATTCATCGAACTATGATTGATGAGGGTGATTCCACCTACATCATGTCTATCTCATGCTGGAAAGCTATAGGCTCTATGCCTCTCAATCAGTCTCCTAACACCTTAGAAGCCTTTGATGGAAAAGGATATTTTCCTTATGATATTCTCACGAACTTGCCCATAACATTGGAAGGGAAAACCGTTAACTTAGAAGTAGAAGTCATTGATGAAAATTTGAATTATAACTCTCTACTTGGTCGAAGTTGGACTCATGCTATGTTTTGCATGGTTTCTTCTTTGTTCCATGTGCTATGCTTTCCTTTGAAGGGAAAATAATCACCATTGATAAGCTAGCCTTTTTTTCTTCTACCTCTTCAAATGGCAATGTGGCATATGTGGTAAATATTGACATCCCTTATGAGAGTGTTAGAGCAGGTCTTTTCAAAGACTCTTCTCTTATGGGAACTTTTTCCCTCCCACCTCCAAACATCGCTTCCATCAACATGATCTCCACTTCTCACGATCCTTGGATCGTTCCTCACCCTGATGAAGTTGATTCTTTTGGTGATTTCATGCCACTCAGCCCACTAGAACAAGCCTATCAAGCTGTTCTTTTGGCTTTGGTAGACACTTCTGAAAGTCATGCTACTCTTAGTATGCATCTAGATGCATATTCACAGTCCCCTTGGCTTGGTTCTTGGGATTCTCTGGATCCCTTGAACGAGACATTTCCCACTGATGAGAGTATCATCGAGGTTATATCTCTTGAGGAAAATCCCTGGAATGATGCTCATCATCGTTCCTCACTTCTCTCGAGTCTTAGCGATAATGCATCGTGTTTAGATGCCTTTGTTTCCAGTACACTCACCCATCCACTTCAAACGCCCATTTTAGTTCATGAAGTTTTGTCTAAGGGAAACATGGGGAACATCACTGCTCTGATGCCCATCGACAGTTTTGTTAAACCAGGAATTGTCGAGAACATCCATTCAGGGTTTCTTGTTCTCCAAATGAGATCAATATTTACACTTCCCACTTTAAGGAATTTCACGATGTCTTTTCTTGGTCATATGAAGAAATTTCTAGCATAGATCCGAGTATAGTTGTGCACGAAATTCCTACTTATCCAAATGCAAAGCCTATTCATCAACGATTTCATCCAGTGCACCCTAGAAAGGTAGCCGCTATAAAGGGAGAGGCTGAAAAACTTCTAAAGGATGGTTCCATTTACCCCATTCCATTGACAGATTGGGTTTCAAACATTGTCCTTATGACTAAAAAACAAGGGACTATTCGTGTTTGTGTTGATTACCGTGATATCAATCAGGTGTGCCTGAAATACAATTATCCATCTCCTTTTATAGACAAAATCATTGATGAATGTGCCAAGACTGAGATTTCTTCTTTTATGGATGATTTTTCTCGCTACAACCAGATTAACATTCTTCCTATTGATTAGCATAAAACTTATTTTATCTGTCCATGGAGAACCTTTTCCTACAAAAAACTTCCTTTTGGTCTGAAAAATGTTGGTGCTACCTTCCAATGAGTGAAGCCTTATGCTTTTCATGACATCAAACACATCTTTCAACCATATCTTGACAATTTACCGGCCCATTCTGTTAAGCGTCATGATCATCTTGACCACCTTCAAGTGATTTTTCTTTGTTGTAGACACTACAATATTCATTTAAATCCACATAAGTGTGTCTTCTGCATTGAATATAGTCATCTCCTAGTGTTTGTGGTATCTAAGGAAGGCATCCGGATTGACCCCCTCAAAGTTGAGGCCATTATGAATTTACCCCCTCCATTATCTTTACATCAGTTGTAGAGCTTGCAAGGGAAAGCTAATTTCCTTCGTCATTTTGTACCCAATTATGTTGAACTTGCTAAGGGATTTACTCGTTTGCTGAAAAAAGGGATCCCATTTATTTGGGATAAAATCGCTCAAAAATATTTTGATGCATTAAAGAACACCCTATTTAGTACCCCTTTGTTGCATCCCCCCAATTATCACCACAATTACTTCTTGTAATTGGCTAGCCGATAGTACTATTACCATGGGATTGGTGCAAGACAATGATGATGGAAACAAACATGTGATCTAATACTTAAGCTAAAATCTTATTGATATCAAAACTCGATATGCCCATGTCGAGGAACTTGCTTTAGCAGTCGTTCATGTTGTTCAACGCTTTTGACACTATATTCTCTTGCGGAAAACCACTATGATTTCTAATTTCAACCCCATGACCTACATCCTAACTCACCAGTTGCTGGGGGAGAAATATTCTAAGTGGGTTTTTATCCTTTAGGAGTTTGATTTGGAGTTTTCTACAGCCAAATCAAATAAATCACTGGTTTTCGCTGAGTTAATTTGTGACCTTCTGTCTGCAACCACATCTACAGATTTTTATGAGATCATCCCTAACAAGACTCTCTTTCTCATCAACACTCTTGACCCATGTTATGAGGATATTATTGTATATCTCCAAAACAAAACTTTTCGATCAAATTTGTCAAATTTTGAACATCGTCGCATTCGACATCAGTCCTAACCATATTGAATCATTGGCAATACTTTGTACTATTTTGGTGTCGATTCTATCCTTTGTAGATGTTTGACACTCGAAGAATCTAAGAGAGTCCTCAATGGCTGCCACTCATGGGGTTTGTGGTGGTCACATGTCAAGGTATGCTACTGTTGGCTTGGGGGGGTCTTGACCTAGGTTCAGAGTTAGTTGCACCAACCAACAAAACCCTACACTACAGGCCCTTTTGGCAACAACCCACGTATTGCATGCTACAGTCTCACTTGAAGTAGTATGGGGGGATGAAAGAACCAAGTTTCTACATCCAGAGACTAGTGTGATGTCTTCCAATACCTTGTCTCTACCTTCATGTAGATCGATAAACTCCTAGGGCTTGTTACTGTAACTCAGTTAAAGCAGCCTTCAGGCCTTCATGAAGACCTACGATCAGCACTTACAGACCTTTAACAGACAGCTCACTTAATTACACACATCAGAAAGCAATCCTAACTTGGAGTTTGTGAAGATTTACTTAATTCACTAGAAAACATAAGAGAAATCGCTAGAGTCTTTGCGGAAGTGTTTAAACATGCATTGCGTATATTATTAAGATAGATTCAAGATAACCGTGTAGCATTCAACTAGTATTTCATAAAAAAAGTAGTCTATCAATAGCATATAACATTAACAGATATAACAGAAATACTCTGTAATTCTTTAGCAAATTGTCTTTATTGATCTTCAATTCACATATTACAAACTCAAACTACCTTGCGCACACAGCTATAGGGGTCCGTGCACTCAGCTGCGGAATCTACCTAGGCCTATGCACGCTTAGTTGCAGAGCCTTTTATTCACTATCTAAGCGTTGTATGTAGAGCCTTTATGCCTTAGCTCCTACCCAAGACTCTTCAATCAACCTAATCCTCTATATTAGTTCCATCTAGTTACTTCTTTCTTTCAATAAGAATGAACTATTTATAGACTTTTTCATACAATGCCATGGTCCACTGACCATGTGTGGACCAACTCAAAACTTATCCAAAACAAGAGGCTGAGCCCCTTTGACTCATATTCATCTACGCGCTTTGTATCCACAAATCGTGAAGGCTTTACATATTTTATAAAATTGTACCAAATTTTGTTTTATCTAACCCGAAAGTAACCTAGGGGACCCCATCCCAAGAACTACCGCTCAAAAATCCTTTGTGCCAGTTATTTCTGGTCTTTGATCTTTAAGCATTTCATTTTAGCAGTCCAAAAATGTCATGCCTGCCAAATTTACAATCGTAAATAGTGCACCCCACCCACACCCCTAGACCTAGTTGCTATCATCAACCCCTTTTCTAAATGGGGTATTGATTTCATGAAATGTAACCCTTGCTCAATTAGGGAGCATGGTTATATGATCGTCATCGTTGATTATATCACTAAATGGGATGAGGTGATGCCCACACATGATGTCGACAGTAAAACAATTGCTCAATTTCTTTTCAACCATTTCATAGCTCGATCAACTATCCCTCAAGCCATTGTTACTGATCATGGGTCTTATTTCCGAAATTACATGATGGAAGAGCTCACTTCTCGGTTGGGTTTGTGTCATGACAACTCAACTCCTTATTATCCATAGGCCAATGATCCAATTGAGGAAGTCAACAAAGTCTTGGTTACCATGCTTCAACATACCCTTGGGATGCATAAATCCAATTGGCATCTTATGATATTAAGCTCTTTGGTCTTACAGAACCAGAGCTAAGACCACCACTAGATTGACACCCTTTTAGTTGGTGTATGGTCTAGAGGAAACTCTTCCAATTGAGTGTGAAATTCCTTCACTGAAACTAGTTGTCGAATTACTCCCTGATACCTCACCCGAGGAGGAATGTTTACTTTACATCGAAATGCTAGATGAAACTCATTTCTTTGTAGCATTAGTAATTGAAGCTCGGAAGAAACAAGTTAAGGCTCAATACATTAGACCTATTTCTCCCTACATTTTTGGTGAGGGTGACTTGGTCCTCCTTTATTATCAAGCCAATGACAAACTGGGAGCTGGTAAATTCGAACCAATGTGGCATGGGCCTTACATTTTCAAATGAATTTTACAAAAAGGTGCCTATGAGTTAGTAGATTATGAAGGAAATTCTTTGGTTGAGCCCCGCAACAGGATTTACCTAAAGAAGTATTAAGCATGATTTTTCATGTAAATACTTATGTACATTAGTGTGTTTTCATTAATGTGTAGTGTGGTTTTGGTGTGTTATTTTTCTTTTGCAAATGTTTTCCTCTACTTACCCCATGCTCTACTTGGTTTGTTGATGTCATCCAACTATTATGTCGGTTTTGTTGATGGTGCTTGTCGAAGTACACGGAATCTATCTCCATTGCATGGGAAATCTATGACCCTAATGCTGACTTAGTGAATTTACAAGGTATATGTTTAGGTCGTATGACTAATAACATTGCCGAATATAGTACATTCTTTGAGCTTTTGTCAGAAGCTATCACTCTTGGCATTAGAGAGTTAATCGTATAACTTGATTCATAGCTCAATGTACTACAACTTAATGGAAAATATTCAGTTAGAAACCCTCAAATTTTGAGAATTTATTTGTGAGTTCGTATATTGGAATGAGACTTTGATTTTATTACTTATCATCACATTTCGAGAAGTGTGAACACATTAATAGATGTATTGGCTAACTATGTGTTAGATAGACATTCACGAAACTTGTAAATCATAAAGCATCACATATCAGACATGGTAAACATATATATATATATATATATATTATATATATATATATATATATATATATATATATATATATATAATATATATATATATATATATATATATATATATATATATATAGATATATATATATATCTTGTTTGCAAAATATTTTTCTACATCAAAATGAAAATATCTTTTCTAAGACACATGGCTTTATAAGCCTACAACAGTGTAGAAAGTAAATTGGATTTGGCCATTCACCCACATGGTGCTCATGATAGCATGAAATAGCCCTAATGACTTGGCCCAACAGCTGATGCAGTCTAGAGGAATCCCATATAGTGTGCTTTTGGTAGCGTAATGGCACTTCATAGACCAAGGCATACTCTGGAATGCCCATGTTTAAAGCTTCCAAGTTACGTTCTACCTCGATGATAAGATCTATTCCCTCCTCATAAGAAGCCTCCTCAATCTGGTGTGCCACTTTCCTGGCTATTGGGAAACCCCTGGAGGTCTCTCTAGTCCCATATCTGTAAAGCATCATAATTCAAATCTCAGTACACATTAAAAAAAAAAAAATCAAAAAATAGTTTTTACCTGAATCAGTCCATTGTGCCCCTGGAGGTAGTGGAAGATCTAGATCTCCTTAGAAATCTGTGCCTACATATTTGATGTAGAATCATCTTAAAGGACCACAACAGCCTACAAATTTCTATTCACAAACACCTAAAACAAATCTCATACAAACCATAACCAAATTTAAACTATAAGTGGATGATGAAGAGGACAATCCTCATCAATGGAGTTGATTTGAGGTCTCTCTGGCCCTGAGAAAAATTGATTAGCGGGTCATTGACAAAAGCACAACATTATACAAAAAAAGACAGCAATTTGGGATAGAAGGGCAGTGCCAAGAGGGGAAGCATAGCGCCAACTGACAAAAACGCAGTGTCAGAAAGAAAAAATGCAACACTGAGTTCATGAATGCCATTTAACTGAATTGCTTCTGGATTTTTTTTCTTGGGTTTCTTCATTTGTCGAATTTTTGTGGCATGATCTATAGGATTGGCAATAAAATCGTGAAGGTTACCATCGGATCAATTCTCAACAAATTTGTGGTTGTGCAGAGGAATAACTGTTATGACTTGTGATTGAACGAGATTTTGATCCTGTGCGTATGGTTTAGGTAACATAAGGGATGTACAATCGAAGGTTCACTGTGTCACAACGTTTGACTGCTATCAACAGCCCAACAAAACTACTACATGAGCAAACTCAATAGAAAGCCTCTGATACCTAATAAAAAAGTAGAGTTTTATTCATGAAAGTGGGTCTTATCCCATCTGGCCCTCGATGGCTTGATTTTTCACTCTCCCTCATTGTCTCTCTGTCTCCCCTCACTCGAGATTACAATCAGAAAACAATATCACTAACTAACAAACGCCTTCCACAAATGAAGGAGTTTACTATTTTTTTAGAAACCAATTCCTATCCTAACTTAATGATCTAATCTACTTAGCTTGATCTCCTAACAGGGAGGATCAACTTGCCATTTGTTCTCATTTTATCAGAATTTGACAACAAACTAACTACTACACAATTAACAATTAATAAGAAAATTAAAAATAAAATTTTCTCTTCAATCCTTGTTAGCCACAAAATGTTAACACACAATGACATTGCTGGCTAAGTCTAGATCCTCCTGGATCATACTCCCAAGGAAGAAAAAGAGTGGTCTATCAAATCTTCAGGATTCACTTGGTACTTTTTTAGCTCTGTTGTTGTCATCCAATTAGCATCGTCAACTAGATGTCCCTTCCATTTGACTAGATACTAATAATATGTTTGGCCCCTAGTCTTCTTTGTTGCTATTTTTTCCAAGATGGCTTCTACTTCCTTCTTTGTTGTCTTTGGCATCTGTTCCGCCCAATTTAGAGTCTTAACCTCCTCTTCTGTAGGTTCATCTTGTGATTTTGCCTCTGTTTCCTTGTATGAGTAAAAGTATGCAATATGAAATATAGGAGATATGCCAATTCCTTTTGACATCTCAATCTCATAAGCATTAGAGGAAAACTCCCTCAGAATTCAACATGGCCCTATATTTTTCATTTTCAAATTGTTATACGTCTCGATAGGAAATATTTCCTTCCTCAGGTAAAACATAACGAAATCACCCACTTGAAACTCATTTTCTGTCCTCTTCTCATCAGCCATTTGTTTATACTTCCTATTGCTTTCCTGTAACCTTTGCTTGACATCTTCCTGTAGTTTCTGCATTTGTTCCACAAATTCTTCAGCCTTTGCACTCCTAGTTTCTTGCTTTCCCAAATCTCTAAGCTCATATACTCCTCTTACGTGCAAGCCAAAAACAATCTGAAATGAAATCATTTTGGTACTCCAGTTAGGAGTATCATTGTAACCGAATTCAGCTTGAGCAAATGCCAAATCCCACTTTTTTGGATTTTCATAAACCAAACTCCTTAATATGTTTCCCAAGCTCTTGTTCACCATTTTAATTTTCCTATCTGTCTGAGGATGATAGGTTGAAATAAAGTTGAGGTTTGTGCCTATTTTTCTCCACCATGTCCTCCAAAAATGTCCCACGAACTTAGTGTCTCTGTCTAAAACAATGCTTATAGGGAACCCATGTAATCTTACAATTTTTGAGAAAAACAAATTGGCAATGTGAGTTGCATCGCTATTTTTCCTACAAGCAATGAAATGAGCCATTTTCGAAAAAATATCTACAACAACATAGATAGAATCATATCCTATTTGCGTTTCTGGCAAACCCAAAACAAAATCCATGTTGACCTCATCCCAAGTTCTGTTCGGTATTGGCAATGGCTGATATAATCCAGTGTTTTGGCTCCTTCCCTTGGCATGTTGACAAACCCTGCATTTCTCAACAAACTTTTTGATATCAGTTTTCATTTTTGGCCAATAATAAAAAGCACTCACTTGAGCGAAGGTTTTGTCTTGCCCAAAGTGTCTAGATAGTCCCCCACTATGTTTTTCTTTATTATGTTTTCTCTCATGGAGCATCTAGGGATACACAATTTATTTCTATTGAACAAAAAAATGATCCAAGTGGATATTGGTGGCCACCCACCAATTCCACTTGGACCCCCACCATTATTTCTTTTTGTTTTTTAGTTTCCTTAATTGTAGAACAATTTACTATTTTTAGCAGTTTTTTGGGTCCTAAACTTCTAGAGCCATTTTGAGGCCCTAAATGACGTTTTTTTGGTAATCTCCCACCAATTATTTTTGAAGAATATCATATTTTTTGTTTCAGTCATCGGAGAGATCTTTCTAATGGGGTATCATGCACATCAAACGGAGATAATATGACCAATTCACGACCCTGGGAAGTTGGTTGTACAACTAATCCCAATGGGGCCCATAAACTCTTGGTATTACATCTCCTCAGGTTAGGGTTTTGGTTGTTTAGGGTTTGCTCTTATTGTTCAATAATAAAAATTCCCTTGAGCCTCATTGTAATGCAGTTCAAAGGCATGTAGCGGCCACATATCTTCTCAGAGATAAGCTACCATAGCCCGAGCTAGTTTATTTCCATTTCTATCTATAAGCATATTTCAATATTTTACATTAATAAAATGAAGTATTATTTCTATTTCATCTCTGTATTTATGGTTATATCTATAATTTTTTGCATTCTTGTTTAAATCCAGATCAATGGTATCAAAGAGGTCTTCTCTTTCTTTGTTTTTCTTTTTATGTCCCCAATGAGGTTGGGATATAAGGAGTTAGGGCTTGAACAGGTCAAGCCTTTATAAGACCAGCCTTGCAAATCCCAACGACCTCCCATGGTGGATGAAAATAAAGATGAGGGGGCAGGAGATCCTATCAAAATCTTGCTCGAAGAGGCCCTCGAGCGACAAAGGAATGCGATGATGGACAACTTTTCCCATATCCTTTAGCAGCTACCCTGGGGCGACACATCTACTTCCAGCAGCTACTCTGGAAGCTCCACACCCTTTAAGGTACAAGTTGACTTTGACATTCCCATATTTGAGGGTTAGGTAGATGAAGACATTGTTGATAAATGGTTAAATATGCTAGAAGGGTATTTTTTTGTTCATGATTTTTTCGTTCGGGAAAAGATTACTTTCACTCTTCTCAAAGCCAACCCCCACATCAAGGAATGGTGGGAAACCTACTGTGAGCAGAAGGATGAAAGTATGACCTCACTATTTTCAGCTGCACCCACTTGGAATTCATTCCGAGATGCCATCAAGGAGCAGTACTACCCTGTCATTACCTATGAGGATAAATACATAAAGTGGACCATGCTGCAATAGGGAAGGGACCAAGACGTGCCAGAGTTTACCAATATTTTTCATACCCTTCGCACAAAGTTGGGTATCAAGGATTCTGAGCGGAATTTGATTCTCAAATACCGTAGTTGCCTACAAAGGTACATCGAAGATGAGATGGAGTTCCTAGACATCTCCTCGCTCGACATAGCGTACCGATATGTTATCAAGATCAAGTAGAAGTTTAAACAGAAGAAGCGAGACTTTGGCTCTGCGAATCCGAAGTAAGGGAAAGGTGCCACCGAACAGTAGAACAAAGCACAAAGCCAAGGTGGGGTGGCCCAGGACAACCCGCTAAAACTGAAAGCAAAGAACAACACCGTGAAGCTGAAGAAGGACATGATAAAGAGGTGTGAGTTCCATAAGAGCTCCACTCACAACACAAGTGAGTGTCGGGCCAAGCAGTCTCTAATGGCTGAGATAAAGGCTTCGGAATCATATGCATTTTTGGACTCTAAGTCAAAACCTGACAAGGGGAATGGCAAAGGGAAGTAGATTATCGATGTGGAGCCCAACGCCACCGCTGTCACCATGAAGATCCAGAAGGAGGAACCTGAAGATCCATAGGAGGAGGAGTGCCTCTTCCACTCCCGGATGTGGGTAAAGGGTTCCCCACTACAGTTCATTGTCGATAGCGGGAGCCAAAACAACCTCATTTTGGTAGAGTTCATGAAGCGGATAGGCTTACTGAGCATAGGACATCCCCAATCGTACACCATCAGGTGGCTTCACCAAGGATCGGATCTTTGTGTGAGCCAGAAGTGTCACCTTCCATACAACATCAATCCCTTCATGGATGAGGTATTATGTGGCATTTCTCCCCTTGATGTTTGTGACGTATTATTAGGACAACCATACTTGTGGAAGCGACATGCTGTGTATGAGTCAAGGCCTCATGCTGTTCTTGTTACTTTGGGAAAGAAGTTGTACAGGATACTAGAGATAGCACCGTCTATGTGGCATTTCTCCCCTTGATGTTTGTGACGTATTATTAGGACAACCATACTTGTGGAAGCGACATGCTGTGTATGAGTCAAGGCCTCATGCTGTTCTTGTTACTTTGGGAAAGAAGTTGTACAGGATACTAGAGATAGCACCGTCTATCACCATCTCTTTGGTTACTACAAAATAATGTAGTAAGCTCATTTCAAAAACTGGGAAATTTGTTTTCCTAATGATACGGCCTCAGGGAAAGAAGAGGATGGTGGCCACGACCTCTAGACAGGGCTCCTCCACACAACAACAACAGATGGAGAAGGTCATGGAGGAGTACGAGGACATCTTCACCTCCCCTGCAAGGGTGACTCTGCACTGTTAGGTCAAGCACTCCGTCGATCTGACCCTAGGTGCATCGCTACCCAATAGACCAATCTATCGATGCTCCGTTCTAGAGAACGACAAAATAAAGAGGTAGATTCAAGTGCTATAGCAGAAAGGTCACATCAGATGGAGTTCATCGCCTTGTAGGATCCCGATTGTGTTGGTTTAGAAGAAGGATGGGACTTAGAGACTCTATATTGACTATCAGGCACTGAATAAGATCACTGTCTGAAATAGGTACTCGATCCCATGGATTGATGACCTTCTAGACCAACTAAAGGGGGAAAAATATTTCCACAAGATCAAGTTGAATATAGGATATCACCAAGTACCAATCAAACTTCAAAGCCAAGGAGGGCCTTTCGAATGGTTGGTTATGCCTTTCGAGTTAACAAATTTTGTTGCAACCTTCATGAGGCTGATGGATTACATCTTGTGGCCATTAATCAACTCATTCGTAGTGGTATACTTGGATGACATCCTAATCTTCAGCCAGAGTTGGGAAGAGCACCTCCACCACATCTGACAAGTTCTCCAAACACTGCGGCAACACAAGCTATGTGCCAATTTGGAGAAATACACTTTTGGCATGACCCAAGTTCAGTATCTGGGATACATTATTGCTGAACAAGAGAGTGCATGTGGATCCAGCCAGGATCCAAGTCATTCGAGATTGGCCATCTCCAACCACTCTAACAGAGCTCCGCAACTTTCTAGGTCTTGCCAATTTCTACCACAGGTTCGTGTTGGGATTCTCTCATATCACTTGGCCCTTGAGTCACGCCACCAAGGGAGGAGTGAAAGAAAAAAAATATTTTGCTCTGAATCTCAACAGAAGGGATTCATAGAGTTGAAACATCACCTCTGCTCGGCACTAGTGTTTGCATTACCAGACTTGCAACAACCATTTGAGATCAAGCCAGATGCCTCTGACTATGCTATTGGGGTAGTCCTTACTCAACACGGGCATCCAGTGGCATATCACAATAAGAAACTTTCAAACATAGTCCAAAAGTTATAAGGAGAGCTTCAGCGTAAATCACATAAGAAAGATTTCTGCCAACGCGTTTCGAACCAACCAATGTGGTTCATCGTCAGGACAAGTTGAAAATACAGATCTAGCTTAGCGTTTAAATAGCCCATGCAGAGACTCCAACGGCTAAAACATTCCAACAGCTAACAGGGACCCCAGTCAAACGACCTCTCGTTAATTTAAAATTAAAATATTATTATATTCAAAGCTAGGTTAATCTGGTAAAAATAATTCATTTATTTAATTTCTATTATTACCCTAATATACGTAAAAATATGTGCCTATGTATATGTTAATATTTATTTAATTAATTGATTAAATCTAACCTAAATATAAATGTAAACTCCAATACTTTAAACCTAATCTTCTTAAAAGCCCTATTTGTTATTATTATTACACTAATTAATTTATAATTAATTTTATAGAAACGGTTAAATGGTCAATTAGAAATTAATTTATTAATATATTGAAATAATAATGCATTATTATTAATATTATATGTGTAAAATAATATCTATAATACATACTATAAAATTAATATATATATAAGGGTTAAACAAAATGGGAAGGGTTATATGAATTAATTATATAGAACAAGGGTTAAAATCCATATTATATATAAATTAATATTTGATATTATATGCATAAACGCAGTAGTATATATAATTAATAATAATAAAAATAGAAATTAATTAATTAATGAATTTAAATTAATCTCTATAAGACCTAAATAACTATCCTATGCTATGGAAATACTATTATTATTAAGATTATATATGTACAATAATAAGATCTATAATACATACTATAAAATTAATATATATATTAGACTTAAATAAAATAGGAAGGGTTATATGCATTAATTATAAAGAACAATGGTTAAAATCCAGATTATATATAAATTAATTTTTAATATTGAATGCATAAACAATAGTATATATAATTAATAATAAAAATAGATATTAATTAATTAATGTATTTAAATATCTATAAAAGACCTAAATAACATTCATATGCTATGGAAGTACTATTAAAGATATTAAATGAGGGACAAAAAGAAAAAGAATTAAAAATAACGGAAAACCAGGCTCACAGGAACACAAACCCGCCCACCCAGCGAAAGAACCTGGAAGAACAGAGGGGGGAGGAGGAAACTTAAGAAGACAACGCAGGGATCCAATTCCTACTGACCTTCCATCCATCGTCTCTGTTGAGATTGATGGGTCTTCGCTCAATTTCTATAGCTTCCCTTAACTTGCGATGATGAAATCGGTCAACCCTGGCAATGACTTTGGCCTCTTCTATGCAGACATGATGCTTAGTTTTGTCCACATGCTCTGCAAGAGCTGAGGACTTTATTCTACCATGCCTCAGGTCCGCTGCATGCTCACCAATCCTCTGCTGGATGGAGCGCCCTGATTCCCCTATATAAGGGGTCCCACAAGAGCAAGGAATCAGATAGACCCCTTTCATGGCCTTGGGGTCGACCGGATCTTTAACTGACCTCAGGGAGTTACGAATGGTTCTGAGAGGTCTGAAGGTTGAGGGGATATCAAACCTCCTAAGGATCCGAGCAATCTGATCCGTGGTCCCTTGGATATATGGAATATGGACACCTGGACGGCGCTCCTTAGGCTCTTTTTTACTAGCTGCATTTTTGGAGGCAGTAAGGAAGACCTTATGGCCAAGGTGCCTGCTATAACCGTTCTCCACAAAGACATCGAGGAGGTGGTTTCTCTCCCTATCCAGGTTTTCTTTATCCGAAATCCTGAGGGCACGCGTAGCCAGGGTGTTGAGAACACCCATCTTTTGAGCAGGGAAATAATGGGAATCAGCGTGAAGATACTGCTCTGTGTGCGTCTTCTTACGGTACACCGCGTGAGAGAGAGAGCCATCCAACCTCCTGGAAATAAGGATATCCAGGAAAGGGAGGCTGCCATTGTCCTCCTTTTCCATGGTGAACTTTATGGCAGAGGACTGGCCATTGAGGTGATCCAGGAAATGATCGAGCTCTTCATGGCCATGGGGCCATATGACATTGGTGTCATCTACATATCTTTTCCATAGCTTAGGCAGGAGACGGGCCGAGGCTAGAGCCTTGGCCTCGAAGTCTTCCATAAAAAGATTTGCCACGATAGGGGAGAGGGGGGAACCCATGGCCACGCCACAGGTTTGTTCATAGAACTCCCCTTCGAAACTAAAGAAGGTGGACGTGAGACATACCTCAACCAGATGCGCGGTGTCCAGATCAGTTAGGCGATGTATCACTTCCATGGCTTCTCTGATGGGAATGCATGTGAACAAGGAGACAACATCAAAACTGACAAGAATGTCCTCCGGGTCTAGCCTAATATCCTTGAGAACCGAGATGAAGGATGCAGAGTCCTTCACGAAGGACTCAGTACGGCCCACAAGAGGCTTCAGCTTAAGAGCTAGGAACTTAGCTAGAAGATAGGTTGGACCCCCGATGGTGTTGACAATAGGTCTCAGAGGGACCCCCTCCTTGTGAATTTTCGGCACCCCATAAATTCTGGGAGCGATGGGGTTGCTCTCAATGAGCTTACGGGACAGAGTCCCTACGGAGCTGCTCGACTTGATAGCAAGAGCCACATCCTTGGAGATTTTCTTCAGAGGGTTTTTGGACAGTTTCTTATAACTGCCACTGCTGTGAAGATGATCCAACATCTTGCTCTGGTAGTCCTCTTTGCTGAGGATGACCGTCGCCCCTCCTTTGTCTGCCTTAAGGACCACAATGTCCTCATTCTGGTTTAGGGACAAAAAGAAAAAGAATTTCTAATTGACCATTTAACCGTTTCTATAAAATTAATTATAAATTAATTAGTATAATAATAATAACAAATAGGGCTTTTAAGAAGATTAGGTTTAAAGTATTGGAGTTTACATTTATATTTAGGTTAGATTTAATCAATTAATTAAATAAATATTAACATATACATAGGCACATATTTTTACGTATATTAGGGTAATAATAGAAATTAAATAAATGAATTATTTTTACCAGATTAACCTAGCTTTGAATATAATAATATTTTAATTTTAAATTAACGAGAGGTCGTTTGACTGGGGTCCCTGTTAGCTGTTGGAATGTTTTAGCCGTTGGAGTCTCTGCATGGGCTATTTAAACGCTGAGCTAGATCTGTATTTTCAACTTGTCCTGACGATGAACCACATTGGTTGGTTCGAAACGCGTTGGCAGAAATCTTTCTTATGTGATTTACGCTGAAGCTCTCCTTATAACTATGACAAATCACAGAAGTCTCAATTCTACAATAGTCCAAAAGTATCGCACTTATGATAAAGAGATGTATTCCATTGTCCAGGTCTGCTGACAATGGAAGCATTACATTTTTGGGGAAGGAAACAGTCATCCACATAGATCACTGACCCTTGCAATTCATACAAATGCAAGGGAAGTTGTAGAATGATCACCATTAGAAGTGGTCCACATACCTGCAACAATTATATTTTAATATCAAGTATAAGAAGGGAAACACCAATAATGTTGTAGATTGCCTCAGTCGACTACCAATCATGGTGTTAACCACCGTGCTCAACTCTTATGGACACGAGACTTCTAATTGGCCACTTCTCTACAAAAGCGACCTAGAATTTGGCGACACATACTAGATGCTCTTGGAAGGTCAACATGTTCCAAATTTTCACCTCCAAGATGCCCTGTTATGCCACTTGGGTCACCTTTGTGTTCCTTCAAGCGAGCATGCCAAGATGATTTCGGAAGCACACTACAGTTGGGCTAAAGGGCATTTTGGGGTCAAGAAAATGGTGGAAATACTAAAGAAGTATTTCTATTGGTCGAGTCTTCAACAAGATGTCGGTAAGTACATCAGATGCTACACTGCCTATGCCATTGTCAAACCAACCATCAAGAAGCAAGGCCTCTATACTTCGTTTCCTTCCCCTAGTTGACCTTGGGAATCCATCTCCATGGATTACATGCCAGGCCTTCCTTTTACTAAGCATGGAAACAACTGTGTTTTTGTGGTCATTGACATATTCTCGAAGATGGCCATTATGGCATCCTACAAGAAGAATATCACAACAAAAGCCACTACTAAACTCTTCTTTGAATGAGTGTGGGTACACTTTAGGATCCCATAGTCTATCATCTCAAATCGAGACAACAGGTTCCTTAGTACATTTTGGTCCAATCTCTGGTCGATGTTGGACACCAAACTCACTAACTCCATAGCTTTCCATCCCCAAACTGATGGCTAGACAGAGGTCGTCAACAGGATGATCATACACATTTTGCGCATGTAAAACTCAAAGCATCCACGTACATGGGATGAGAGCCTCCCCTATGTTCATAGCTATAACCGAGCTCTCCACAGCTCAACTGGCCACAAACCTTTTCAGGTGGGCTTAGGATTCCAGCTACTATGTCCCATTGATGTGGCCATGCCATTTGCAGCAACTCAGGTAGATTCGGCTCATGTCCGAACTGAAACCGATAAGGCAAAAAGCTTCATTGAGCACATCCAACATATCTGCCAGCAAGTCCATGACATTATGGAGAAATCAAATGCCAAGTACAAGCAGCGACATGATCAACATCGGGTGCCACACAAGTTTTTGGTGGGCGATGTCTGGTCTCATTTGCAAAAGGAACGCCTTACTAGAGCCTATTGGAAACTTAGACCACTCTGATATGGTCCTTACACCATACAAAGGCTATGGGAGACAATGCATTTGAGCTCAACATTCCCCCATTCCTTGGATTGCACCTAGTGTTCAATGTGGACTACCTTTGGCCATTCCTTCCACCATTACTAGACACCTCTAACATTGCAAAACAGCTCACACCAATAGAGTTAAATCTAGATTGCATGGAACAAGCTGCAACTAACTAGATCATGGACATGTATATCAAGCACACTCTCCAGTAGAAGATCCAACTGTATCGAGTTGTCAAATCAGGCCAACTCCTTCACCAGGGCAAGTGGCTCACCAGGGACCAAGTTCAGCACAAGTTTCCTCACCTCATGGAGGAACTCAACACAATGGGTACCATTACTTCCTAATGGGGGAGGAATGATCCAGGTGGATATTGGTGGCTACCCACCAATTCCACTTGGACACCCACCATTATTTCTTTCATTTTTTCATTTTCCTTAATTATAACATAGTTTACTATTTTTAGTAGTTTTTCGGGTCCTAAACTTTTAGATTCGTTTTGAGGCCCTAAACGACGTTTTTTGGAAATATACCACCAACAATTTTTTTAAATAATCATCTTTTCCATCGTATTCCTCAGAGATATCTTTCCAACTGGGTATCATGTGCATCAAACGGAGATAATATGACCAAGTCACAACCCCGGGAAGTTGGTTGTCCAACTAACCCCAATGGGACCCATAAACTCTTGGTGTTACATCTCCTCGAGTTAGAGTTTTGGTTGTTTAGGGTTTTCTCTTATTGTTCAATAATAAAAAGGCCCTTGAGCCTCATTGTAACATAATTTAGAGGCATGTAGCTGCTACATCTCTTCCTAGAGATAAGCTACCATTGCCCAACCTAGTTTATTTCCATGTCAGTCTGTAAGCATATTTCAGTATTTTACATTAATTAAATGAAGTATTATTTCTGCTGCATCTTTGTATTTATGGTTATATCTGTAATTTCTTGTGTTCGTGTTTAAATCTGAATCAACCAACCTCCTTAAATTTGGTAGTCTAACCACTGGCTTCTGTTATGAATCACAGGATTTTGAACAGCTGCATATATTTCTTTAAAATCGGTGTCTTCCTTGTACATATCAATCATCTCTTCAAACACCAAGATGCCAATCTTTAGTTCCTACACAACCAAATTTACTCGGCTCAAAGCATCAACAACTTTATTTGACTTACCGCTTGTATGCTTGATTACAAAGGTGAAACTTTGAAAGAACTCCACCCACTTAGCATGCTTTTGGATCAACTTTGGTTGATTATTATGATCTGCAGTGCATGATTATCATAATACAAAATAAATTCTTTAGGCAACAAGTAATGCCTCAATTTCTTTAAAGCATGCATGATAGCATATAATTCTTTATCATAGGATGATTACTTCCACTTGGCCTCATTCAACTTTTCACTGAAATAAGCTATAGGTCTCTGCTCCTAGCTCAGGATAGCTCCAATTGCTATCCCACTAGCATCAGTCTCAACTTGGAAAGTTTTATCAAAGTTTGGCAAGGCTAAAACAGGTTTTTCAGTGATCTTCTTTTTCAACAGTTTAAAGTTTCGATCTGTTGCCTCTATCCACTTAAATGGCTGGTTGCTCCCTTTTATTGTTTCAACTATTAGTGCATAGATATGACTAAAAATTGTTATAAACTTCCTATAAAAACTTGCAAGACCATGAAAACGTCTTACCTCAAATACGCTTCTTGGAGTTGGCCAATTCAAAATTGCTTGAATATTTTTCGGGCCCATCTTTAAACCTTCTTCTGAGACTACAAATCCCAAGTAAATGTGAGCTCCTTCTTCATGAAATTTCACTTCTTCAAATTTATTAGCAGTTTCTCCTTTTGTAAAGTATTTAAAACCAGTTTAAGATGTTCCAAATTCTCTTCCTCACTTCGACTGAAAATTAAAATGTCATCAAGATAAACTATCACAAATTTTACAACATACTCCTTTAAGACTTCATTCATCAGTCTCATAAATGTACCTGGTGCATTAGTGAGCCCAAAAGGCATCACTAACCATTCATACAACCCACTATTGGTCTTAAATGCAGTCTTCCATCCATCCCCCTCTCTAATCCTTATTTGATGTTATCCACTCGTCAAATCTATTTTAGAAAAATATTTTGACCCAATAAAACAATCCATCAAATCATCCATACGTGGTAAGGGAAATCTATACCTAATAGTGGTCTTATTTATTGCTCTGGAGTCAATACACATGCGCCATTCACCACCTTTCATTGGAATAAGTATCACTAGTACTGCACACAGACTTAAGCTCTCCCTTATCAGCCCTTTATTCAAAAATTCTTGTAACTTCCTTCCAACTTCTTCATTCTCTCGAGGAGTTAACCTATATGCTGCTTTGTTTGGAAAACTCGCACGAGGTATTAGATATATGTGATGGCTTACACTTCTAATTGGTGGCAATGAATTTGGTAATTCATCAACAATAATATCAACATAATCATTCAACAAATTTTTACTTTCCACAGGCAGATTGTCTAAATTAGTAGAAGTCAAAATTACCTTGGGTTTTCCCACAACAACAAACTGCATTTCTTCCTCCTTTTTGACTTCCCGTAGCAATTCTTTTCCACTGATCAACAAAACATTATCTCCAATTTCTCCTTTATTTGGTTCATCATTCAAAGGCAACAATGTGTGCTTCTTCCCATCCTTCTCTAAGGTATATGTGTTCCTCCTGCCATCATGAATGGATTTCCTATCAAACTACCACGGTCTTCCCAGTAATATATGGTACACATCCATAGGCATCACATCACACAATATGACATCTTTATAGGTACTAATATGTATCTCCACTTTGCATTGTTTTATCACTAGAAATTGATGTCCTTTCTGTAGCCATGACTCCTTGTAAGGAGTAAGGTGTACCATCTTAACCAACCCCAATTTCTTAACCATCTCTGTGGAGACCATATTATCAATACTCCCACTGTCAATCACAAGCTTGCAGCATTTATCTTTAGACTTGCATATAGTCCCAAATAGACTTTTCCTCTAAGCAGGTTCATTTGCTTCCTTCTCCGCCTTAAGCAACACCCTTTTAAACAATAAGGACTCTCCTACCTTAGGTGGCTCTTCTTTCCCCATGCCTTGAGGGTTTTCTTCTTTTGTCTCCACTATATTCACATGCCTTTGGTTTGTTGATTTATTTTGAGGGTAGCCCCATGATACATGTCCTAATTCTCCACATATGTAACACATAATTTCTCTTCCTCGGCCTCTACCTCTGGGTACAAATATCCCTCTACCAAAGTCTCCTCTCTATGGTGGTTGACTACTAGAACCTCCTGCTTCATTCTGAGACTATTGGATCCTTGGTCTGGAAGCTCTTCTTCCTCTTGCTGGACTTTTACCCTTGCTCTTCTGATTTTGCTTCCTTGATATTTTCTCCTCTGCCTTCAAAGCTACTTGATAGCAATATTCAATTGTCTTGAGACTCAGCAAACTGATTTCATCTTGTATGTCATATCTTAAGCCATTAATATATCTGGCCACCTTTTCTGTATCATCCTCAACATTTCCTGCTCTAATGCTTGGCTTGTAAAACTCCTTTGTGTACTCCTTGACAATCATTCCTTTCTACCTCAAGTTTTGAAACTATATGAAAAGGTTTAGCTGGTAATCCTTTGGCATGAATTTACCTTTTAATTTACTCACCATTTTATCCCACTGCATGATCTTTGATTTTTCCTTTGTTTCTCTGGATAGTTGTAGCTCATCCCACCAGATGGCTGCATGGCCCTTCAATCTGGTAGCTACAAATTTCACCTTATTTTTTTCATCAACCTCCTCATAATCGAAATACTTGTCTAATGAACCAATCCAATCCATAAACTCTTCCACATTAAGGCCTCCTTCATACAGAGGTATTTCTATCTTTGGTCTTCCACTAACGTTTGCCAACATATTGAGGACTTTAGCTATTTCATTTTCTTCATATTCTTCTTCCTTAGAAGATTCCTTTGTAGCACTGAGATCCCCTTCATCAGGTGTTCTCCTATGAGCAGTTTCCATTGTCTCCATTCTTGTGTGAAGATGTCGAATCTCTTCTAGTAAAAATGTATTGGATACATGCCTTCCCTGACCTATGCCAGCACCTCTCCTAGGTGACATGTTTGTTGAACTTCTAAGAGAAGAACTTAGTTCTTGTTGACTTTGATACCAAATGATGTAGAATCAGCTTAAATGACCACAACAACCTACAAATTTATATTCACAAACACCTAAAACAAATCTCAGACAAATCATAACCAGATTTAAACTATAGGTGGATCATGGAGAGGACAATCTTCATCAATGGAGTCGATTTGAGGGCTCTCTGTCCTTGAGAAAAACTGATTAGCAGGTCAATGACAAAAGCACAAAATTAAACACAAAAACGCGGCAATTTCAGGTAGAAGGGCAGCACCGAGAGGGAAAGCACAATGCCAACTGACAAAAATGCAGTGCCAAAGAAAAAACACAACACCGAGCTCAGGAATGTGATTTAACTGAATTGCTTCTAGATTTTTCTACATGGGTTTCTTCCTTTGTCGAATTGTTGTGGCATTATCTGTAGGATTGGCAATAAAATCATGAAGGATACCATCGAATCAATGCTTAACAAATTCATGGTTGTGTAGAGGAATAGTTGCTACGACTTGTGATTGAGCCAAATTTTGATCCTGTGCATATGGTTTAGGTAAGGTAAGGGATGTACAATCGAAGGTTCACTGTGTCACAAAGTTTGACTATTATCAATAGCCAAAAAAAACTACTCCATGATCAAACTCAATAGAAATCCTCTGATACCGAATAAAAAAATAGATTTTTATTCATGAAAGTGGGTCTTATCCCATCTGGCCCTCTATGGCTTTATTTTTCACTCTCCCTCACTGTTTCTCTGTCTCCCCTCACTCGAGATTACAATCAGAAAAAAATATCACTAACTAACAAACTCCTTCCACAAATGAAGGAGTTTACTATTTTTTTAGAAACCAAATCCTATCCTAACTTAATGATCTAATCCTTGGCTTGATCTCCTTGCAAGGAGGGTCAACTTGCCATTTATTCCCATTTTATCCAGAATTTGACACAAACTAACTACTACACAATTAACAATTAATAAGAAAATTAATAATAATTTTTTCTCTCTAATCCTTGTTAGCCACAACATGTGAACACACAATCACATTGTTGACTAAGTCTAGATGCTCTACATCAGACTCCCAAGTAAGAAAAATACTAGTCTATCAAATCTTTAGGATTCACTTGGTATTTTTTTAGCTCTGTTGTTGTCATCCAATTAGCATCCTCAACTGGTTGTCCCTTCCGTTTGACTAGATACTGATAATCTGTTTGGCCCCTACTCTTCTTTGTTGATATTTTTTCGAGGATGGATTCTACTTTATTATTTACTATATTTGGCCTTTGTTCCTCCCAATTTAGAGTCTTAACCTCCTCTTCTGCAGGTTCATCTTGTGAGTCTACCTCTATTTCCTTGTACAGGTATAAGTATGAAATATTAAAGATAGGAGATATGACAATTCCTTCCAGTAGATCAATCTCATAAGCATTAGAGGAAAACTTCCTCAAAATTCTGCATGGCCCTATCTTTTTCATTTTCAATTTGTTATACGTCCTGACAGGAAATATTTCCTTCCTCAGGTAAACCATAACTAAATCACCCACTAGAAACTCCTTTTTGGTCCTCTGCTCATCATCCCTTTGTTTATACTTCCTACTGCTTTCTTGTAACCTTTTCCTGACATCTTCCTGTAGTTTTTTCATTTGTTCCACAAATTCTTTAGCCTTTGCCCTCCTGGTTTCTTGCTTTCCCAAATATCTAAGTTCATATACTCCTCTTGAGTGCATGCCAAAAACAATCTGAAATGGACTCATTCCAATACTCCAGTTAGGAGAATCATTGTAAGAAAATTCAGCCTGAGCAAGCGCCAAATCTCACTATGTTGGAATTTTATAAACCAAACTCCTTAATATGTTTCCCAAGCTCATGTTCACCACTTTAGTTTTCCCATCCATCTGAGGATGATAGGCTGAACTAAAACTAAGGTTTGTACCTATTTTTCTCCGTCGGGTCCTCCAAAAATGTCCCATGAACTTAGTGTCTATGTCTGAAACAATGCTTACAGACTATTACATAGTATTTTGTCACCGTCCCTGTTACCGCTTCTCCTGTACATTGGAGGACCTATTTCGGGACCTATGAGATGTGACATAACCTGAAAACACCTGCATTATATCCCCTTGAGTATGTACTCCATATGCCCTGAAGACACCTTCTGCAAAATACCCATAAATATAGCCCTTTTTCCATTGGCGTTGTTCCACAGTGTATCACTCACGCCAATGAGGGAAATCCTCCAAAGAGGGCGCGCCAGCTGGCGCTCTGTATTAGAGTTGCACTAGCGCCAACCCAGTTGGGTAAATTTTTTAACAAACAAACTTCCAAAGGTTCCTTCTAACCTATCCATGAACTGATTCCAGTTTGAATTAGTTCAGTTGGGCTTCGAATCTCCCGAGGAGGGAAGTAGTTCTCCACCTCTCATGGAAGCTTCCTAATGATAAGGAAAATCCCATGAATCGGGTGGATGGTCTTATCTTCTCCTCCTACCTCTATATAAGCTTGTTAGCAATTCTACTCTTCAAGCTCCCAAATCTAAGTCCCAAAGTCTGAGAATTGCTAAGCTCATGTTACAAGAGGCCTTGTTCATCCCCATAAACCTATATCTTTAAGGAGGAGATCCATGTCAAAGTAATCAAGGAGAGAGAGGCTTGTTACCCATCCCCTACAAGCTTTGTAAGGCATGTGTTGCTGATCACCCAGCCAAAGGAGGATTTGACGTCAGAACTTGGTTGTATTCTCTTTTGTTTATCAATAATAATAGACGACTATC
>APFE030938247.1:55482-88570 GCA_000404065.3 Pinus taeda
ACTTCAGCTCATTATCCAGGAAGTTGAATTAGAGACTCCCTTCAGGTACCTTGGAGCCTGCATGCCTCAATGGCAGGTTCTTCGTGTTCGACGCGAGGTTCTCATCATTGGCCTCCAATCGGATGATTCTATGGGTGTTCGACACCAGCTCACTGATTCGCATGTTGTGGATTGTACCTATAGTACCTTGAGGACCATTGTCATTATTGGTGGTACCTCTCGCGTCTGTTAACAGTTTTCATCATTGACTGGTAATCAGGCAATGTTCTCGCATGTTCGACTTCGACTCCCATATTCGCATGCTTGAACTTGTACTATGTTCGGGTCGAGATGGAGCGCAAGACCCTGGATTTTGTTTGTTGAGATCCAGGTTGCATTTTGTGGATTATTATAATCACTACATGACTCATTCACTGGATGGATGTGACCATGCCTGAGTCTATTCATCGATCCTTGCTGGATGGCTGCGTCCATACCTTGGATCCAGATTTTTATGTACTCTGCTATGGATGGCTGTGTCCATACCATGTACATCATGTATTTGAGATATCAGTTGTACTTCGTACAGGTTCTCCAGCGGCCGTGTTTTCAATCGACCATATTCTTGTACAGCACTTCACCCCTCTCTCTCTCGATTTTCATGCTTTAGGGGGCATCTGTTACACAGTATTTTGTCACCGTCCCTGTTACCCCTTCTCTCGTACATTGGAGGACCTATTCTAGGACCTGTGAGACATGACAACCTGAAAACACCTGCATTATATCCCCTTGAGTATGTACTCCATATGCCCTGAAGACACCTTCTGAAAAATACCCATAAATATAGCGTTTTTTCCATTGGCACTGTTCCACAGTGTATCACTTGCACGAATGAGGGAAATCCTCCAAAGAGGGCGTGCCAGCTGGCGCTCTGTATCAGAGTCGCACTAGCGCCAACCCAGTTGGGTAAAGTTTTTAACAAACAAACTTTCGAAGGTTCCTTCTAACCTATCCATGAACTGATTCCAGTTTGAATTAGTTCAGTTGGGCTTCGAATATTCCGAGGAGGGAAGTAGTTCTCCACCTCTCATGGAAGCTTCCTAATGATAAGGACAATCCCATGAATCGGGTGGATGGTCTTATCTACTCCTCCTACCTCTATATAAGCTTTTTCTTTTCCCTTTGACAAGCTAGTTAGCAATTCTACTCTTCAAGCTCCCAAATCTAAGTCCCAAAGTTTGAGAATTGCTAAGCTCATGTTACAAGAGGCCTTGTTTATCCCCATAAACCTATATCTTTAAGGAGGAGATCCATGTCCAAGTAATCAAGGAGAGAGAGGCTTGTTCCCCATCCCCTACAAGCTTTGCAAGGCATGTGTTGTTGATCACCTAGCCAAAGGAGGATTTGACGTCAGAACTTGGTTGGATTTTATGCTTGTATTTGTCTTGTTCTTTGCATGTGCAGGTGTCTATTCACGAGGATCGTGAGGATTGTGACCAGCTGAAGCGAAATAATGGAAGCGACGACTCTTCTATGAATACTAGCGTTGGATTCGAGGTAGGCTCTCATCATTGGCATTTACTTTGCAATTATGAACCTGCGTGTTAGCGTTGTTCGATTGTTGCTAGACCCCATTTAGGCTAGTGGGATCGCCTCTGTCCGCAGAGGAGATTTTCCTGTACAACACAGACTGCCCATGTAATCTTACAATTTCTGAGAAAAACAAATTGGTAATGTGAGTTGCATCAGTAGTTTTCCTACAAGCAATGAAATGAGCCATTTTTTAAAACCTATCTTCAACAACATAGATAGAATCATATCCTCTTTGATTTTTTGGCAAACCCAAAACAAGATCCATGTTGATCTCATCCCAAGGTTTGTTCAGTATTGGCAATGGCTGATATAATCCAATGTTTTGGCTCCTTCCCTTGGCAGGTTGACAAATCTTACATTTCTCAACAAACTTTTTGATATCAATTTTCAATTTTGGCCAATAATAGAAGGCACTCCCTTGAGCGAAGGTTTTGTCCTGCCCAAATTATCCAGATAGTCCCCCACTGTGTTTTTCTTTTATTAGATTTTCTCTCATGGAGCATCTAGGGATACATAGTTTATTTCTCTTGAACAACAAAACTCCTTGAATTTGGTAGTCTAACCACTGGCTTCTATTATGAATCACAACATTTTGAACAACTGCATATATTTCTTTAAAATTGTTGTCTTCCTTGTACATATCAATCATCTCTTCAAACACGAAGATGCCAATCTTCAATTCCTGCACAACCAGATTTACGCGGTTCAAAGCATCAACAACTTTATTTGATTTACTGCTTGTATGCTTGATTACAAAGGTGAAACTTTCCAAGAACTCCACCAACTTAGCATGCTTTTAGCTCAACTTTGGCTGATTATTTATGAACTGCAATGCATGATTATCAAAATACAAAATAAATTGCTTAGGCAATAAGTAATGCCTCCATTTATTTAAAGCTTGTACAATAGTATAGAATTATTTATCATAGGATGAGTACTTGCACTTGGCCTCATTCAACTTTTCACTAAAATAAGATATAGGTCTCTGCTCCTAGCTCAAGATAGCTCCAATTTCTATCCCACTAGCATCAGTCTCAACTTGGAAAGTTTTATCAAATTTTGGCAAGGCTAAAACAGGATTTTCAGTTATCTTCTTTTTCAATAGTTTATAGTTTTTATTTGTTGCCTCTGTCCACTTGAATGGTTGTTTTCTCTCTTTTATTGTTTCAACTATCAGTGCACAGATATGACTAAAACTTCTTATAAACTTCCTATAAAAACTTACAAGACCATGAAAACTTCTTACCTCAAATACGCTTCCTGGAGTTGGCTAGTTCAAAATTGCTCGAATATTTTCCTAGTCCATATTTAAACCTTCTTCTGAGACTATAAATCCCAAGTAAATGAGCTCCTTCTTCATGAAACTACACTTCTTCAAATTTATCAAGAGTTTCTCCTTTTGAAAAGCATTTAAAACCAGTTTAAGATGTTCCAGATGCTCTTCCTTACTCCAACTAAAAATTAAAATGTTATCAAGATAAACTATCACGAATTTTCCAACATACTCCTTTAAGACTTCATTCATCAGTCTCATAAATGTTACTGGTGCATTAGTGAGCCCAAAAGGCATCACTAACCATTCATACAACCCATTGTTGGTCTTAAATGCAATATTCCATTCATCCCCCTCTCTAATCCTTATTTGATTGTATCCACTCTTCATATCTATTTTAGAAAATTATTTTGACCCACTCAAACAATCCATCAAATCATCCATACGTGGTAATAGAAATCTATACCTGATAGTGATCTTATTTATTGCTCTGGAGTCGGTACACATGTGCCATTCACCACCTTCCTTTGGGTTAAGTACTGTTGGTACTACACACGGACTTAAGCTCTCCCTTATCAACCCTTTATCCAACAATTCTTGTACCTACCATACAACTTCTTCATTCTCCCGAGGAGTTAACCTATATGTTGCACTGATTGGCAAACTCACACCAGGTATTAGATCTATGTGATGGCTGACACTTCTAATTGGTGGCAATGCATTTGGTAATTCGTCAACAATAATATCAACATAATCATTCAACAGATTTTTAATTTCCACACGCAGATTGTCTAAATTAGTAGGAGTCAAAATTACCTTGGGTTTTCCCACAACAATAAACTACATTCCTCTGTCCTTTCTGACTTCCCGCAATAATTCTTTTCCACTGATCAGCAAAATAGTATATCCAGCTGCTCCTTTATTTGGTTCATCATTCAAAGGCAGCAATGCGTGCTTCTTCCCATCCTTCTCTAAGGTATATGTGTTCCTCCTACCATCATGAAAGGATTTCCTATCAAACTACCATGGTCTTCCCAGTAATATATGGCACACATCTATAGGCATCACATCACACAATATGACATCTTTATAGGAAATAATCTGTATCTCCACTTTGCACTATTATGTCACTAGAAGTTGATGTCATTTTTGTAGCATGACACCTTGTAAGGAGTAGGGTGTACCATATTAAGCAACCCCAATTTCTCAACCATCTCTGTGGAGACCAGATTATCAGTACTTCCTTTGTCAATCACAAGCTCGCAGCATTTATCTTTAGACATGCATATAGTCTTGAATAGATTTTTCCTTTGAACTGGTTCACTTTCTTCCTTCTCTGCCTTAAGCAACACCCTTTTTAACAATAAGGACTCTTCTACCTCAGGTGGCTCTTCTTTCCCCGTGATCTGAGGGTTTTCTTCTTTTGTCTCCACTATATTCACATTCCTTTGGTTTGTTGTTTTATTTTGAGGGCAGTCCCATGATCCATGTCCTAATTATCCACATATGTAACACTGAATTTCTCTTCCTCAGCCTCTACCTCGGATGATAAAATTGCATCTATTGTCCCTTTCTAGATAACTCGGTAATGAAATAAAAGCCGTAAACCTATATTTTGAGTTCTTGATCCCCAATCATGAATAGTTTGTGGTCCACATCCCACCAACTAATCATATGTTGCAATAACTCATGTTGTGATTTGATCCCCGGAATCATGAAGAACTTGAGCAATCCACATGCTCGTAGGGCATCAACACAATCTTGATCCTAAGCAGCGTGAGTCTGATGGGTAAAACCCGTGCTGGTTACCCATGAGCTAATTTTTTTGCAAACCCTCCTTTCATCCTATTATATGGATGAAAATACATGAAATGAGTACCGAATTGAGGGAAGGGATAGATCTCTTTCCTGCAACAAGCGGCTTGGCGAATGGTGTTTGGGATTAATAATGCTCCATGCCTAAAATTCAAGGTAACATGAGGTAAAAATTCTCTCACAATTACAAATTGGTACAATGGTAAAAATGATTTACTTTTTTCCCTATTTATAAGTTTTAAATAATATTTTTACAAAATTAGGGCGTATTTCATACATTTTTTAATAATTTTCCTCGAAATCGATAATATGTGTTTCCTTGTGCAGTGACAAGTTATATATTCTTAGTGATGGTGACTTATCTTGACTAATTCAATGATTTTTATTTATCTCTTTTTCATACTCATAAAAAGTAAACGAAAAAAGCGACCCCCTGGAGTCATCTTTAACTTCTTTTCTGACTCTCGAAAAATGAAAATATTGGTGAGTACTTGTCATTTTGAACTCGTTAAAGTAAAGGAAAATATGTCTACTCAGTATAAGTTTAACCCTTTTCTAGACTGAGATAGACTATTGTATGAAAAAGGAATACCTTAGTTGAATGAGGGTAAGAGGTTCTCTTGGATATTGTTTTCTACTTTTTCGGGTTCAAGAGACGATTTACGAAAAGGGAACTTTGGAGTTTTCTTTTTTTATTCTTTTTCAAACTCTCTAAACATGAAAAAGATGTCAAGTTTTACCTTTGTCGAACTTTTAAAACATAAATGACACAAGACCTGTCACCATGACGAGACTGAGTTTCTCCTTCCTAGGACTCGTAAAACTTACTAGGATGGATTCATCTAAAGGATGAACTTATATGGCAAGCATATGCTATCCCCTTCAATCTCATGATAAAAAATATATGGGGTACTTGCCAGAAATGGTGGGGAAAAATGTTAAAGCAATCATCTCTTGTATTTGGTAAAGGCAGCATGTTGCTCTTGAACATGACAGTCATCTGTTTCTCATGTCAAGTTTGGGACATCCTCACTTGGTCACTTGCCTTCCTGGGTTTTCACAATACATTTTTCCTCTCATATGATTATACCATTTCATCACCATGACCTTTGATCCTATGTTGAGTCAAATTTTTCCAAACTCCAGAGTTGTGTCGCCGATATGTTCAAGAGAAGTCCGATCTGCAGTTTTTACCGCTTATACATTGTCTAACTTTCTGCCACAGTCCTGGGTCAATTATCTACTCTACTACATCCTTTTTTCATGTCTATGATGTGGGATTCGTTATGGCCCTCCTTCAATGGATCACTTCCTGTTGACTTCAGCTCATTATCCAAGAAAGATGATTTAGAAACTCCCTTCCAGTATCTTGGAGCTTGCATACCTCAATGGAAAGTTCTTCGCATTCAATGACAAGTTTACATCATTGACCTTCGATTGGGTGATTCCAAAAATGTTTGACTTCAAATTCATTATTCAAATTCATGGATTGTGTTGATTGTACCTTGAGATTCATTTTCATTATTGGTGGTTTCTCTCTTACCTATTAATGGCTTACATCATTAACTGGTAATTATGTGGTTTTCTATCTTGTTCAACTTCAACACATCTATTCACATGTTAGAATTCGTACATTGATTGGGTCGAGATGGAGCACAAGACCCTAGATTATGTCTGATAAAATCCAAGTTGCATGGAGTTATGAGTTATTCATGATTGTACACATATTTCCTCTGGATCGATGGTTGCGACCATACCGTGGATCCATATTTATGGTCTTTTCTATTCGGATGGTTACGACCATACCGAGGATCCATACACATGATCCCTTCTGTTTGGATGGTTACATCCATACCATGGATTCATGTATTATTAGATTCCTATTCATGTATCATTAGGCATGATCATCAAAGATATCAGATATGTATATGCTTGATTTGCAGGTCTCCTGGTGGTGTTGTTCTCATCCTTGCACTGACTTGTAAAACATCTCAGCCATCACTTCCTATTTTTCCTTCTTACTTTAGGGGGCATTTGTTACACATTATTTTGTCACACCTCCTATTCACTTCTTATTCCATATCCCAAAGTGCCAAAACATTGACTATTGTGCAGCATTTCAGTCATGATATACAGACCAAAACCTCCCTGAAGAATCAAAGGAAAATTACTTTGGATCAATTTTGAAGAAGGTTAACTAAAACCCTAAATTTTAGCATCAGCGCATTTTTCTCCAATACCTGCCTGTGCTTATGGCATGTTGCACAGTTATAAACTAGTGCTTCCAGCGTGGGTTTTGATGTCAAAAACCCATGTTAAACCTCTTCTGGTAGGTTTTCCCAAACTGGACGAGAAGCTTTGTGCACTAGAACCTTCGAGAACAACGTGTTGGATATTGGTTGTTGTTGATATGGTCGAGCTCTCCCATTTGGACCTCTTGATCTTATCATCATGTGATTTTCCCTTGAGATGTGGACCTTCCTCCCTCTTTTGTGGATCCCTAAGTCCCTCTCTCTTCCTATAAATTCACTCCCTTCCATCCCCAAATGGTTGGTCATTGATTGCTTCATCCCTATGCTGAGATTATGCTTACATGATACCACTCTAGCTTGGAGAAGGAGTGCTTGAAGAGTCTTTGCTTGTACTTGGACATCCACCAAAAGGAGGTCTCCAACATCGAGGCAGAGGTTGTATGCTTCCCTTTTTAGCTTATTAATATATACATCTAATGTTCACTTTCCATAATTGTGTAAATGTTTATGCTTTTAGCGTAATACTCCTTGATCTATTAAGTAGTTTACGTTTGATGTATGCCATATATGCTCTTGTATTTTGCATATCTCTATGATCTTCTTTGCAAGTACTCAGACATGAAGAACAAGTAAGGAATGAGGCCTGGAGTGAAATATTCAAAGTCATCTCCAAAGGATTGAGCAATTAGCATCAGAGCGAGGTAGGTTTCTCCTTCTCTTTTCATTTGTTAAACATAAACTAGGAAAGTGTATATTAGTTTGTTTAGTTTGTTGCTAGACCCACTCATTGGGCTAGAGGGATCGCCTCTATCGGTGGAGAGGATTTATCTAGAAAACAACCATGTCAGCCTAAGAGAAGACCAAGTCAGCCTAAGGACCCATTCTACCCCACAAGAAGCCTATAAAAGGAAGGACTACGAATTCATTTAGAGGATAACTTCTCATTCTCTCTCTTCTAGGCAAAAGTGTGAAAATCTATTTGCTAGGTAGAAGTGTGAAGTAGGAAGCTAGGAAAGTCTAATGCCAGGAAGCCGAAGTGAATGTGAGTTTGGGAGAGTCTAAGGAGTCAAGGAAAATCTAAATTTTGGTGGTGGTCTCTCTCTCTTTCGTATTCTGGATTGGGAGAACAAAGTCTCCCAAGTTGGACCGATGTCGGATGCCATGAGTTGCCACAAGTTTCTACAAAGTTGAAGTTGTTTGAAAGAGATAAATCTTCTTGAGGCTAACTTGGTGTGGATCAGAGATGAACTAATGGATAAATTCTTGATCATAAAAAATAAAATAAAAATCTAGGGCTTCATTCTTTTTTCTCGAGCCAAAAAAAATATTTAGAGGTTTGGTCAAGGTCTAGGGTGAAGAGTCTCAAAGAATACTATTCAAAGGAAGAATTACTTTGATTGGGTTTTCCCCTTGAAGGGGTTTTTCCTTGGCATGTGCCTACACCTTGTGTTCATTTTTTTATGTGCTGCTACTTTGTGTAATTGCTTGATGAACTAAAGAAAGAAGATATAAAGAATCATACGAATAAGTAACATCACAATTAATTGTCAATATTGAGAAAATATTTACTGCCTATCGATTTCCAACATGGGTTCAAATCTTTGGTGAAGAAAGAAGAAAAAGATAGATCCATTCATAGGCACTATCTTAGGGAAGGAATCTATCATATTCAAGAAAGATGTCTAACTCTATCAATGATGAGAACAAGGTTGAAGGAGCATCTAAATTCAAATCCTAGAAGAAGAGGATTGACCTAATCCTCGAGAAGAATAAGGTGCTAGATTTGGTAAAAGGAAATGTAAAGAAGCCTACTGAAAAAGCAAGTGATGTCAACAAAGAGGAATCCAGGGATTTAGAATTGGTGGCTATGACTCTAATGGTAGAAGGGATAAAATACAATCTCGTCCCATTCATAGCTAACATCGATCATGCTTAGGATATGTATGAAGCCTTGTCGAGGCTATTCACTATTAAGAACATTGGTCAAGTAGAAAGTTTAAAGAATGAGATGAGGAATACAAAGATGACAAAGGAATATATTATGGAAACCTTCTTTGTGAATATAGCTAGACTCAGGGATGATCTTTTAGCCATCAATGAGATTATTCTAGACAAAGAATTAGTGATTACTGCTATATTAGGATTGCCACCCTCTTGGAGTGCTTTTGCTTCAGTTCTCAATAGTTGGAAGGTAGCTCCCACATTTGAAGAATTATGGACTGCATGTAGTCAAGAAGTATTAAGGATCTCTATGTTTTCCAATCCTGAAGAAGTATCAAATTCTTATTTTTCTTATCATAAGGGAAAGAGATCGAAGGGACCAAGGAAGAAAGTTGACATGTATAAGATAGAGTGCTATCAATGTCATAAAAAGGGTCACTGTAAAAGTGACTATCCCGAGAATTTGAGGAACAAGAAGAGAAGAAGAGTTCAAGCCAACTTTGTTGAAGAAGGAGACTCGAACAAAGCCAAGTCTAAAGAACCTAAAATTAGGGACTTACACTATTAAGTCCTTTTCTTGTAGTTTTATACTCTAGGAAAACCTGTAAAGGTGCGTTAGAAATGTGGAAAGGAAGGGCACTTCAAAAAGGATTATAGATCTAAAGTTCCTGAAAAAGGAAAGGGACCTGATGATGCTCCTTCTGCAGAGGCGAAATCCACCTTAGATGAAGGTGGAGATGTGTACTTGGTTCTTCTTCAAGTACACATGTAGATCATGAGGCATGGTTGATTGACTCAGGTGCATCCTTTCACTTCATTCCCCACAGGGAGTTGTTCTGTGAGTATGAGAAATATGATGGTGGTGATGTCTTCTTATGGGATGACAAGAAGGCTAGAATCATTAGTCATGGAAAAGTCAAGTTGAATTTGAAAGGTGGAAGGATTAGAACACTTCCAGATGTTTTTCATATTCTCGCATTGGCTAGAAATTTGATTTTAGTAAGAAAGCTAGATGATGCAGGTGTAAAAACAGTATTCAAGAAAGATACCTACAAGATGGTTCAAGGAGCATTGGTATTGATGTAGGGAGTTCGGATTGAAACATTTTCCAATTTTAGGGTAGCACTGTTATTGATGGGTGCAACATTTTTGTGGTTCCTGAAAGTGGAGTAGAAAATGTAGTGGTCTATGGACAAAAGATCATGCTATGGCATCAAAGGTTTGGACATATTGGAGAGAAGGGCCTTCGAATACTTCATGGTAATGGTATGGCAGAAAGTATGTCTAATTTCTCTCTGGATTTTGATTTCTTTGAAAATTATGTATATCGGAAGTAGAATCGGGTGAGTTTCCCCTCTGGTGCTAAGAGGGCGAAACATATATTAGAGCTTTTGCATAGTGATGTGTTTGGACCTATGTTGGTTCCATCAATAGGTAATTTTGTGTACTATGTATCATTTATAGATGGCTTCTCAAGGAATACATGGATATATTTCCTCGAGAAGAAATCTAAAGTATTTGAAAGCTTTAAATAATTTAAGGCTCTGGTGGAAAACCAGACAAAGAAGAAGATAAAGGTGTTGAGGACAGATAACGGTGGAGAGTTTTGCAACAAGGAATTTGAAGAGCTTCGTAAGAAGTGTGGTATAGCTTGGCAAAATATTAATCCATAAACACCTCATAAAAATGGAGTTGCAGAAAGAATGAATAATACTTTGATGGAAAATGCAAGAAGCATACTCAGTGGTGCCAGGTTAGGGCATGAATTCTGGGCAGAGGTGGTGGAGACTGCATGTTACCTGGTCAATAGATCACCTTCATTAGAATTGGAGGATAAGAAACCATAAGAGGTATGGACTGGTAAGAAACCCTCTCTTTCACATCTGAGGGTATTTGGATTTGATTCTATTGAAGCCCCGAAAATCGGGTCTACAACAAGGGGGATACCCACCTGGTTCGGACCTTGGTTAGTAGCTCCTTTTCTGTTTGGTATAGTGGGTCCGATTGGGGATATGGGACTAGTTTCCCAATTTATGTGTGTGTGTGTTGAGAATTGATATTTCCTTCATAATTTCTAAGTAAAATTATTTTATTCTAAATTTAATGTAATCGTAATCTAATGAACAGAATTATCTAATTCTAAAACTAACCCGGGATTTAATCTTTCAGTTATGTGATCTAAAATGATTTCAAATGGAAATTGGTAATAAAGATCATTCAACTGCTATGAGAAAAGAATTCAATAAAGATAAATCATTTCGTATAAAAAGTTAGACAAAACAATTGTGGAAAACATATCGCATGATAAGTTACTCATATATTAAGCATAAATAAATAACTATCACCGTACAAAAGTGCCAAATGGTAACTCAAGCATTCAAGCATTCATATATAAATAATTGAACATAAATATCACCTTAACACATAAGCAGAAATAAGTAAGAGATAAAAGTACCATTTATAACTAGTTCTACTCATGAGCTTCAGCAATAATGATTTATCTCTTCTTAATCCAACATCCACTGAGAGTACAAAAGTGCAACATCAGTAGTAGATATTAAACACAGATATCAATAAATCATGTTCCATTCATTCATCAAAAGCTCCTCGGAGGGTGCAAAAGTGCATGTTCTGAGGACAAGTTTTTGACAAATTTCAGGACCCTTCCCTAAATGCATGAGAAAGGCTTAAATACTACTAGCTAAATCTAAAAGTAATTTGTTAACAAAATGTAGGATACGGTTTAAATGGTCGTCCTCATTTCAAGAAAAAATAAAGAAAAATTAAAACTAAAACTGAATCTAAAACTAAAACCAACAATTAACTATCTATGTATCTATTCCTTGTAGTCGCAAGCATTCATCATTTGCTTGAGGAGAGCTGGCTAGCCAACCTCTGACTTTAGTTGTCCTGTGAAAACAGAATCTGCGAGTGCTGGAGCCATCTTTTTGGTAGATTTAATGATACATTTTAGAGTCATGCACTGGCTATGTGGTTTTACCAAGTACGTCCAGTAAGAATCCCAATTCAACTTGGTTAACCTTTTGATGGACTCTGCTCTTTCTTGAGCCTTCTGTCTCCAGCTTGTCTGTAGATGTTGTACATTTGGTAAATATCCTAGAGTGGTCTCTGATATGAGATTTCCCTGTGTAAATTTTCATTGACACAGTCAATGACATTATTTGTTGTTGTGGCTGCTTCCTCTGCCGCTTGTTCTGCTTTCCTGATCTGTGCATCCCACTTATTAAATAGCATTTCTTTGTGGGTTTCATTGATTATGGGTGCGCCTACTTTTTTCCTTTCCTCTAATTCCTACCAAGCCAAATATTCAGTGACTCTTTTATCGATTAAATTGTAATCATGTCATAAATCTACGACTTGATTAGTAATTCTATCACTTATCTCGCAATGAGAGGTCCATTGCGATATTCTTTGGCACAATGTTTCTTGTTGTTGCAGGAGTTGATGATTTAAGGAATTTGATTATGTAACAAACTCTCTAAGCTTAGGATCTTCCTTATGCATCTCTTGCATATCCTGTAACTGTTTTTCTCTTTCGGCCAAACTGTTCTGATATCCTACTTGCATTTGTTGAAAGTCCTATTCTAACCTTTCTAGTTGTTTCTGTGCTTCACTGTTGGCATTGGCTTGGTGTAGCTGTTGCTGCAAAATATGTATTTTATCTTTCTTTTCTTTCAATAATTGTCGTACCTCAGATGATTTATCAATGGTCGCAGAAGCATACACCCCTGCGATCTGAGATAATGTAGTGAGATTTTTAGTGGGGTCAGTGGTAGGATCTTGCCAAAGGATGTCTAACTGCTCTGCATCAGAAGAGAGCACACTTTCCAATTTCCTTTTCTTTCTTTGTCTTCTTACCACCGTATTATGCTGCAGACTATAAAATACATCAAGAGGAGGAATTTCCTCTATTTTGAGCATAAGTTCAGAAGATGGGGCAAGGGGAATATGTTCTATTTCTGGGACATTGCTGATTATCCCTGTGACTATATCAACCACTATCTGTACATTACTTTTAGGTGTCTTTGTGCTCTGTTCCTTAGTATTAATTAAGTCATTGAATGTCTCCCATTCTTTATCCAGCTCAATTCTGACTGGTGGTGGCTAGATGATGAGAGGGAGAAGATTTACCTGTGGGGAGGTCAAAACCTATTGTTCTGGGCATTCCTTAGACTGGGCAGTATCCCTTACTGACCCTTCACTTTTATTATGGTCACTCTCGGACCTCTTGGAGTGTTCTGACGTTTCTCTTCCAAACTTAGATTTAGACTTGTCTATGCCTGAACTTCCACTAAGACTGATACTTGGAGTTGGTTCCCTTACTGGTTCCAAGCGTAATTAATCCAAAGGGATATTAGCTAACCTCTTTTCTCTGTACACTTTAAACTCTTGAAATTCTGCTGGTGGAAATCGCATTTAAGCCGAATGCAGAACTTCTTTAAGCATACTTTTATGTTGAAACATATCATCAAAAATATCATCTTCTTTAGAAAACACTTTTATTTTGACTGCAGTAGAGAAATTCTTAACGATATCAGAAGGGTCAAACGGTCTTCCTAGAAATTTGAACAATCGTAGACATAACATGTTGTCTACTTCTTTGAATGCATGGCCTAAATCAAATAGTGAAAAGGCCCCACATCCCATAGGAAATTCCAGCCAAATGGCCTTCTTCTTGTCCTTCAGCTCTTTACTCATACCTCCGACTCCACAGGTCTGATAGGCAATCTCTCATGCCAGTAGTTTATCAGGGACATATAAAGGTAGGACATGAGGGTAAGCGAGACTTCCAAATACTATGACATATGTGAAAAGTTCTTCTTCGAACCATCTCGCAACTAGGAGCATATCTACCTCCACTTCGGGAGAAAATCTTGGAGCGTCTTTATCATACAACATTTTGTGCAGAGGTAGCCTAATTCCATGACAAATCTTGTAGAAATACGAAATGAACTTGGAATCCCATAATTCTTTGTGATAAATATGAATGGGTAAGGGGTCCTAAATATTCCATTTCTAGCACATTAAAGGAAACTTGGAAATATATCAGATTGCATCCATCACATAAACAGATAAGTAGAAAGGGGGATAAATCCTCTGAGTAGTAGTTCTTTTGGACCGGTAATTAAAAATGGCTGTGGCTAAATTGTCAGACAATATCTTAGCCCAATCCATAATAGTAGCATTAGAGGCGGCATCCAATAATGGTAGCCATTCAGATGAAAATTTATTAACGTCTGGATTTCCAAACAGTCTACAGAGCATAGCAGCAGCAAAGCAATACGGGGAGGTGAGAGAACTAGTACTATACATACCGTGCTTATCCTTTTTTAGTGGTCCGTCCCTTCTTGACCAGTCCTTGGTGCATTTTGCCAAATCTTCATTTTCTTTAGTGAACTTATCCATGAACTATTTGTTATAAGTTGCCTGTGGCTCTGGTAGATGATACATGATCCTCAAATCTTGTGGAGTGAATGAGCCAATGAGTCCTTGACCCTGAGTCTTAAATTGTCTATTTGTGATATCAGCACTATCCAATATCCATTTGACCATGTCCATGTATGGAAGAATTTTGGGCCTCACCGCTATCCAGTGTAAGAACGAACATGCTAGTTCTGTAATCGATGCCTCAGACGACCCGCGTGAATCTGTAGTCGTTATAACCTCCATTACTCTGGGATTTTCTTCCTCGAATAGGCTATGCATGCTTTCCCAAGTAGTAACATTGGCATCTTTGTTGTAGGTGGTGTCTGTGTACAAGGGCGTCATTTCTTTATCTTCAGAACTCGGAGCTTTACCCTTCTTTCCCATAATATTCTGAACATTGCTATGTATACTTCTCTGCTCTTTTCTCCTGCAGTTTTACAAATGAGGTAAGAGTAATGATAAGAAAAAGGTGATGGGAAAGCTTTAAATGCTGAAAACATATAAAATATATCACCCTACGTGAAATGGCTCTTTGATAAGATCAAAACCATATTTCATTAATGATTACCAACTAAATCATTAATTAACATTAACACGCATAACTAGGCATCGGTTTATGAGAAAAACTTTTTCGAACGAAGATCCTTGAAGATCTACAATGAGGCGATTTTGCAATACCACAGATCGCAATATCGCAGATTTGTAGCGTGTGGCAATCATCCATTACAATGTGTTTTCTGTAAAATGCAATTTGCGATATGCGCCATCGCATATCGGCGATTTGAGGTATTTCGCATTAAGTAATATTTGAGGCATGCGATGTGATGAGTATCTTTTAGTATGTGATTTCACATCGCGATTTCGCAATCGTAGGATTCCAATTGTAGGAAAGCATCCATTACCCTTTTGTGATGTGACGCTTTTTGTTAGAGAGTGTTTTATTCGAATTTTATCATAAAGCTTAAGTCTTTTCAGATTTTTCGAGTATTCTCCTAAGTTCATGATAGTAAGTTTTATTAAAAAAAAGAAATACAAGCACTAGTTTATTTTTTAAATTTTTTGAATAAGGGTCCCCACTTATTTAGTATTAGTAACAAAACTAAATAAGAAGGGGGGTTGTTGCTGGCCACAACAATTGGCGATTCACTTGGAAGAACCAGTTATCTCTGCTTTTCTTTTGAATTTTCTAAACTTCCAAAACAGAAAGTTTTTCTAGAAAATCAAGCTTTATTATGGAAAGATAAAGTACATCATGCTTTCAGCTGTCAATGATAGTTTGTTTCTTCTATGTTTACTTTGGTTATTTACTTCCTAGAGCTAGTCATTGTATCTACATTAGTCACTACTTGGTTTAGAAAGATAAAAACAAAGGCTTCTCTGTAAATCAGTTTTAAATATGCTCATTTGTCGTAGGTAGAGCCTCTGCTGCCAGTAGGTGTTTATAGCGTCGATAGGGTTACCTGTTACCCAACAATGATCATGTATCATACTTGGAGAAATATACGATTTTCAAAAGGAAATCCACATCCACACTTATTGCTTTTATTTTCTTTTAATCCTTAAAGAACAATGCCTTGGTTTGGTAGCCAAATTATAACAGTGCCACTCACTTGATTTATAACTTTACTAAACAAGCTGGCTCGTGATGAGACCCCTTGTCTTTTGATTGCAACAATCTCAAGTCATTTCCCTGTTGTGGTATGCAGTTTTGGCAAAGTAAGCAAGTTATAATATCTATGATCATGATAAGTCAGCTCGTGATGAGACCTCTTATTCTTTAAGTTTAAAGTGTATTGTTGGATTATTCCTTGAAGCTCGTAATTCCCTAGGTGGGGAGGAAGTCATTGTTTCCTTAAGAATAGCTCTGGATGACAACTGTAGAGTTTTTGGAAAGAGCTTTTCTATAGAGAATATTCGTTTTGTTAATGATACCTTTCATTTGACTGATATAAATCAAATTCCCACTAAAGGTCGTTTTTTATCAAAATTTACAAGGTTGAAACTAGTATCATTTTCAGGCTTATAGCCTTTGACTGTATCTTTCAATAATAAAGACCAATTTTCTAAATCAATTTCTATTTATACAAGAGAAAAAACAAAATCTAAAAGAAATACTTGTCTTTGTCATGAATTCCAAATGTAACCATTTACAACTAGTTTTATTATCAAAATAAAGGAAAAAATAATTTTACAAAAATAGAAGAATAATCTCCTATGGAAAGTATTTTTTGAGGATCTGCCTATTAACAGGTAAAGACTCTCTTTTTCCTGTTAAATCCTATAACATAAAAGTAGATGGACCTATGAATTCTGCAATTTGGAAAGGGCCAAGCCACATTCATTGAAATTTCATATGTTTTCCCTTTTCCTCATGAGACTTGTCCCATTTTAAAACTAGATCTCCAATCTGAAATTTCTTTCTGGATATCATGTTTGAATCAAAAGAAGCTTTTACTAATGCTTGGTGATGAGCATGAGTTATTTTAGCCTGTTCTCGTTGTTCTTCTAGCTTAAGAATTTGAATTTGCCTTAGTTGTAAGGAAGAAGTTGGTGTTTCGTCAATATATTGAACTAAGGCCAAAGAAGGAATCACTAGATGAGTTGGAAGGACCACTTCTTTCCCATAAACTAAATTAAAAGGAGAAGTGCCAATGGAGGCTTTCTGCGTTATTCGATCTACCCATAGAGCATATAATAGGGATTTGTGCCAATTCTTATGAGTTTGATCAATGGTTCGCTTAATGATTCTGATTAAGTTTTCATTCGTTGATTCAGCTAACCCATTCCCCTGTGGGTAAAAATTGGAAGAGTACTTAAGCTTAAAACCTCTTTTGAGTGCAAATTCAGTCATAGCATTACCAGAAAATTACAATGAATTATCAAACATTAAAGCAGAGGATAAATCAAACATGGGGATTATAAACTGATCTATGAAATCAATGATGTGTTTGGCATTAGCTGCCTTGAGAGGAAATGCTTCTACCCATTTAGTAAAATAATCTGTAGCTGTAAGGATATACCTATGTTGTTTAGAAGAGTGAGGAACGATCTCACCTATTATATCCAATCCCCATTGATCAAAAGGTTGATCGATATTGACTAGTTGCAACGACAACGATGGTTTCTTTTGTCTCCCAACAACAGTTTGACAAACTTGACATTTCCTTACATAGCTATGTGCGTCTTTGAATAGCGTAGGCTAGTAATAGCCAGCACGCAATATTTTATGTGCGGTAGCATCTCCAGCATAATGTCCACCCGCTGGTCCATTGTGGAGTTCCTGCAACACCTTTTCAGCTTCAGATTTCTCAAGACATCTAAGGAGGACAGAATCATAATTCATCCTAAAAAGTGCATCGTTCACGAGTTGATATTGCTTAGCCTTCAACCTTAGGGCTCTTTTCTTTGTCTAATCGAGGTTTGAAGGAACATATCCATTATTTAGATAAAATATGATATCAACATATAATGATTCAACATCGTTTAGGCTTACCTCATACATTTGTATTTCTGTAGATGGTGTTTCGGAAATAAGCGATGCTCCAGCCAGAATTTTGCAAAAGCCTTGACCTTTTATAACATTTGCTGGTTTAATTTCAGCGTCGTATTCTTGTAAGGCAGTAACCCAATTGGCTCTTTTCACACCTACTTCTTTCTGTACTAAGAGATTTCTTACTGCTGGAAACAGTACTATGATTTTTGTATGGGTTTTAAGCAGAAAGGGTCTCAAATGCTTGAAAGCTTTGAAAACAACATAAGCTTGTTTTTCAACATCTGAATAATTTAATTCAGCCCCTTGTAGATTTGAACTGAAAAAGGCAATTGGGGCTTCCGCCTTGCCTTGATTTGCTTGAGTGAGTATCGCAGCATATGATCTATCAGAGGCAAATGTATACAAAATGAAAGGATCGAAAAAATTTGGAGTTTCTAAAGATGGAGCGTTAACAATCGCTTGTTTAATCAGATTGAATGCTTCATATTTGCCTTGTCCCCATTTAAAGATTGAATTCTTTTTAATCATTGCTTGTAAGGGAGATACGATCCTTGAAAAATCTAGAACAAATCTCTTAACAAAATTAATCTGGCCAAGGAAATATTGCATAGCTTTCTTATTGTGAGGCAAGGGTATTTCAGAAATCTCCTTGATTCTATCAGGATCAATATGGATTCTAGATTTTGACACTATAAATCCAAGACGTTTTCCTTCACTTAATGCAAAAAAGGTCTTTTTTGGGTTAAGTGAAATTCCATACCTTTGGCAACGTTGGAAGATCTATTTTAAGTCTCTGAGATGATTTCCTCATTTTTTGGAATACACAGATATATCATCCAAGTAGATTACTACTGATTTATTTACTAATCCCTTAAATGCAATGTCCATGGCCCTTTGGAAGGTGGTGCCAGCGTTGATCAGACCAAAAGGCATCTTTTGATATGCATAAGTACCCCATTTGGTTTTAAACGTGGTCTTTAGTTGATCATCGGGATGGACCAAAACTTGATTGTAGCCGGAGAAGCCATCCAAGAAGGACATTAATTCTGATCCTACAACTACCTATAATATTTGCTCCATGGGAGGCAAAGGAAAATTATCTTTTTGGCAGGCTTTGTTAAGATTTCGAAAGTCAATGCAAATTCTAATGTCTCTGTTTTTCTTTCTAACGGGAACCATATTGGAAACCCATTTAGAATGTCGAACGGGAAAAATGATTTTGGCTTTCAATAACTTATTGAGCTCAGATTTGATCTAGTTTTCTAGATTAGGATGGATTTTTCTCAGATTTTGCTGGACAGGTTTTTCATCGTTTATCATTGGGATAGTATGTTGAATGATAGAAGTGTCGTAAGTCTTAAGTTCATCGTAATTCTAGGCAAAGACACTTTTATATTGTTTCAAGAGACGAACATATGCTAATCTTTCTTCAAGGGCAAGGCCAAGACCTAGATTGATATTCTGCGGCTTGGAATCAGTTCCTAGATTTACTAATTTATAGTTCAAAGTTGAACTTTGAAGTTTTGAATTGGTAGGTCTTTTGAATCAATCTTTCAAATCATATAGGTCTTCCAATTTGACTACTGATTTTGGCATAGCATTATTAGTGCTATCTTGTTGCAATTGTTTGTCATGTTGGTCCTCATCTATTATCTAATTAGTGTAAGATCCTTCTGATGTGAGGAAGTTTACAATATCAGGATCATCATTGAAAATTCTCCAATTGGTAATTTTATTAGGAATCGAGGGTCTAAATATTAATTCGATTGAAAATCTATTGGGGCTATAGTCTTCTGAGGGAATGAGCATGGAAGTTATGTTTGCCAAGAGGTCAACACTAGCATTTTGGAGTCTAGGAATTGATGAAATATTGAATGCTATAAAATGTTCAGTCAGATCTTGTACTAAAGATTGATAATGATTTAAATGACCTAATAGACAATGTATAGTATTTCGTACCTGTCTAATAACAATTTCAGAATCTTCGAAGACTTGTAGATATTTGATATCTAATCTGATTGCTTTGTATAATCATTGGACTAAAGCTTTGTATTTTGCAGTATTATTGGTGCAATCGAACTCAAGTCTACAAGTTAGCATAGTTTTATTTCCTTCTGGACTGATTAGTACGCATCCTGCTCCTGCTCCCTCGTTAGACTTAGAACCGTCAAAAAATAACTTCCAAAATAAAGATTTATTTACAGGACTATCTATGAAATTAATACATTTAGAACTATTTTTTTGAGAAACATTTTCTACTTGAGATAAAACAGAATGTTCTAAGTAAGGCGAAGTATGAGCATTAAAATTTCCTAAGAAAGAATCAACAGAATCGTTGCCAATTATATTGTTGTTGTACGCTACAGGTTCATTTTCTCCTTCCAATTCTATTACTATGTATTTCTGATGTCTTTCTCGCTCAACCTTTATTTGATTTGGTTTACCATTGTAGGGGAGCCACATATGCGACCAATCAGTTGCAAAGTATCCATGAAGTTTTTCTAACCAATCTCTGCTAAGAATTAAGCCATAAAATTCTTGAATATCTGCAACTAAAATGTTGATAACTTGACATACCTTTGGGTTAGATGATAGCCTTATGGTAACCTGATTTAGTTCGCCAATCACTTCAACTTGCGACCGATCCAACTGAACTATGTGTACTGCTAATTTTTGAGGTTGAACGTTCAACTTTGCACATAATGATTTTGTAAGATGTTAGATGAAGCTCCTGAATCAACTAAACAATTATGAAATTTTTTGTTGAAAACTTCGTAAGTAAGAAGAAATGGGGGAGTATGAGATCTTGACCTTCCTCCAATTAGAGTGATATCATTTGGATCAACTTTATTAGTCACATTAGTTGGAGGTCTTCCCATCTCGTGAGAAGCTTGCGAGATTACAGCAGCGGGCAGAGGTGCAACTGGTACTACGTGTAATTCTTTCAAAAGTATCTTTGCTGATGTTTTAACTTGCTCAACTCATAAAAATTAATGTTAGCCCTAGTCTTCTTCATATATTCTATGATATTATACTCCATCTCATCAGAAACAATCAATGTTTTAGATGGATCTGGTGAATCTGTTTGGACTGGGCTTGTTTGAGTCGCTTTGGGTGACGTTTTCTTACCTATGACTTTATCCTTAGTCATCAAGCTTGCGCTCTTTGGCTTAGGAGTAGGTTGAGGAGGATCGAGTTGATTTCTACTTCTAGTACTGACCGGCGATGCCTCTTGATCCCCTTCATCTGGGAGGATGAAATCCCACATACCCTGTACTTCTACAACTTCTTCTTCATCAGTAGGCTCTTCGTTAGCAGTTTCCTCTTCTTCTTCTTCTGATTCAGCACTTGTGATAGCATTGGGAGGCTTTGAATTAGTCGAAGGATTTCTTCTATAAGGCTTGTACAGCTTTTTAGAAGAAGTCTCTGCTACTTGTTTCTTAATACCAACCATTTAGTTAGACATGGTTTTCAAAACTTTCTGCAATCCTTCTAAATCAAATGGGTCTTTCTATTGTTTTTTCTTTGGATCTTCCTTAAAAGTAACCTTCTAAGCTTTTCATTCATCAACAGCATTTTTATTTTCTAAAGCTATGATACGTTTCTCTATCACTATTTCTTCCTTCATATTGTTAGCTAAAGTTGTTTTGTTAGCCCTATCAAAGAAGATTGCTATGTTTGATGGCAGAGCAGATATGTACCATTCACTTTGAACTTCTTCGCTAGGCTTGGAAGCGGTGGGAATTTTGTTCAACATTTTATTAAAATGTGAGTTAAAATCTTTGATAGGTTCCTTTGACTCAGCCCTAAGGTTAGACAGGTCATTGATCAATGTCACAGTAGACTTGTCATCACCAAACTTAGTCAAGAATTGTTCTTGGAAAATATCCCAACTAGTGATAGATCCGGATGGTAATGAGAAATACCATGATCCAGCTACTCCTTGCAAAGTATAAGGAAAGAGCCGGACAACAATATCTTCATTAGTAACCCCATTGAGATTTATGGATAATATAAAGTTGTTAATATGTTCTTCTGCCAGAATGCCTGCTTCAAGATTGAATTTAGGCAGCCATTTTTCAGGATGGGCTGGTATTTGACTCAAGGGCGCAGGCATTAAGACTGCCCCTGGGTTATTCCATGGAGATTGGGAAATCATTGAACTACTAACAGAGGAAAGTGCAGAAGATGATCCATGCAGTTGGGAAGATGAGGATATTACAGTTCCAGATGATTGAGAAGGAGATGTGGAAGTTCTAGTGGGCTGGTGGAAAATAATTTGAAGTGGAGGGGTGGATGGTTGACTTCGCGGTGGTGAGGTTGAGATGGATGATGATGATGAAAGAGTCTCACTATCAGACCCTTTAGGAGATTTCCTTGCTCTCTTCCTTCTAGGTAGAGGTAAATGAGTTGGTTCAATACCAAACTTTTCACTCTTCAATCTAGTAAGAGGATGAGCAGGGTTATATTGCAAAGTCACACGACCTTGAGATTTTTTAGATATTTGGGGTGATATAGAAAATCACTGAAGTTTATGGATCAAATATTCAACTTCAGGAGGTTCAATAGTAGATTTCTCTTAAATGTTCGGGTTTGTGGAAGTAGTTGTTGTTTTTTCAACTTCTTGCTCAAGATTTAAATATTCTAAATGTGATGGAGAAGTCAGGGGAGATGGTGAGGGTGATTTACTCTCAGAATGGTATTTAGATTTAGATTTACTTTCCATTCACAGTTCGGGGCCCTCCTTCTAGCACCAAATACGTTGAAGCCCCAAAAATTGGATCTACAACAAGGGAGATACCCACCCGGTCCAGACATTGGTTAACAGCTCCTTTTTCGTTTGGTATAGTGGGTTCGACTGGGGATATGGGACCAGTTTCCCAATTTATGTGTGTGTGTTGAGAATTGATATTTCCTTAATAATTTCTAAGTAAAATGCTTTTATTCTAAATCTAATGTAATCGTAATCTAATGAACAGAACTATCTAATTCTAAAACTAACCTGGGATTTAATCTTTCAGTTATATGATCTAAAATGATTTCAAATGGAAATTGGTAATAAAGATCATTCAACTGCTATGAGAAGAGAATTCAATAAAGATAAACCATTTCGTATAAAAATTTAGACGAAACAATTGTGGAAAACATATCGCATAATAAGTTACTCATATATTAAGCATAAATAAATAGCTATCATCGTGCAAAAGTGCCAAATGGTAACTCAAGCATTCAAGCATTCATATATAAATAACTGAACATGAATATCACCTTAACACATAAGCAGAAATAGTTAAGAGATAAAAGTACCATTTATAACTAGTTCTACTCATGAGCTTCAGCAATAATGATTTATCTCTTCTTAATCCAACATCCACTGAGAGTACAAAAGTGCAACATCAGTAGTAGATATTAAACATAGATATCAATAAATCTTGTTCTATTCATTCATCAAAAGCTCCTCGGAGGGTGCAAAAGTGCATGTTCTGAGGACAAGTTTTTGACAAATTTCAGGACCCTTCCCTAAATGCATGAGAAGCACTTAAATACTACTAGCTAAATCTAAAAATAATTTATTACAAAAATGTAGGATATGGTTTAAATGGCCGTCCTCATTTCAGGAAAAAATAAAGAAAAATTAAAACTAAAACCGAATCTAAAACTAAAACCAGCAATTAACTATCTATGTATTTGTTCCTTGTATTCGCAAGCATTCATCATTTGCTTGAGGAGAGCTGGTTGGCCAACCTATGACTTTAGATGTCCTACGAAAACAAAATTTGCGAGTGTGGGAGCAATCTTTTTGGTAGAGTTAATGATCCATTTAAGAGTCATGCACTAGCTGTGTGGTTTTACCAAGTACGTCCAGTAAGAATCCCAATTCAACTTGGTTAACCTTTTGATGGACTCTGCTCTTTCTTGAGCCTTCTGTCTCCAGCTTGTTTGTAGATGTTGTACATTTGGTAAATATCTTGGAGTGGTCTCTGATATGAGATTTTCCCTATGTAAATTTTCATTGACATAGTCAATGATATTATTTGTTGTTATGGCTGCTTCCTCTGTCGCTTGTTCTGCTTTCCTGATCTATGAATCCCACTTATTAAAGAGAATTTCTTTGTGGGTTTCATTGATTATGGGTACGCCTGCCTTTTTCCCTTCCTCTGATTCCTGCCAAGCCAAATATTCAGTGACTCTTTTATTGATTAAATCTTAATCATGTCATAAATCTACAACTTGATTAGTAATTCTGTCACTTATCTCGCAATGAAAGGTCCATTGTGATATTCTTTGGCACAATGTTTCTTGTTGCTGCAGGAGTTGATCATTTAAGGAATTTAATTCTGTAACAAACTCTGTAAGCTTAGGATCTTCCTTATGCATATCTTGCATATCCTGTAACTATTTTTCTCTTTCGACCAAACTATTCTGATATCCTACTTGCATTTGTTGAAAGTCCTGTTGTAACCTTTCTAGCTATTTATGTGCTTTGTTGTTGGCATTGTCTTGGTGTAGCTGTTGCTGCAAAATATGTATTTGATCTTCCTTTTCTTTTAATAATTGTCGTACCTCAGATGCTTTATCAATGGTCGCAGAAGCATATGCCCCTGTGATCTGAGATAATTTAGTGAGATTTTCAATGGGGTCAGTGGTAGCATCTTGTCAAAGGATGTCTAACTACTTTGCATCAGAAGAGAGCACGCTTTCCAATTTCCTTTTCTTTCTTTGTCTTCTTACCACCGCCTTATGCTGCGGACTATAAAATACATCAAGAGGAGGAATTTCCTCTATTTTGAGCATAAGTTCAGAAGATGGGGCAAGGGGAATATGTTCCATTTCTGGGACATTGCTGATTATCCCTGTGACTATATCACCCACTGTCTATACATTACTTTCAGGTGTCTTTGTGCTCTGTCCCTTAGTATTGATTAAGTCATTGAATGTCTCCCATTCTTTATCCAGCTCAATTCTTACTGGTGGTGGCTAGATGATGAGAGGGAGAATATTTACGTGTGGGGAGATCAAAACCTGTTGTTATGGGCGTTCCTTAGACTGGGCAGTATCCCTTACTGACCCTTCACTTTTATTAAGGTCACCCTCAGACCTCTTGGAGTGTTCTGACGTTTCTCTTCCAGACTTAGATTTAGACCTGTCTGTGCCTGAACTTCCACTAAGACTGATATTGGGATTTGGTTCCCTTACTGGTTCGAAGCGTAATTTATCCAAAGGGATATTAGCTAACCTCTTTTCTCTGTACCCTTTAAACTCTTGAAATTATGCTGGTGGAAATCGCATTTGGGCCGAATGCAGAACTTCTTTAAGTGTACTTTTTTGTTGAAACATATCATCAAAAAGATCATCTTCTTTAGAAAACACTTTTATTTTGACTGCAATAGTGAAATTCTTAACGATATCAGAAGGATCGAACATTCTTCTTGGAAATTTGAACAATCGTAGACATAACATGTTGTCTACTTCTTTGAATGCATGGCCTAAATCAAATAGTGAAAAGGCCCCATAGGCCACAGGAAATTGTGACCAAATGGCCTTCTTCTTGTCCTTCAGCTCTTTACTCATACCTCCCACTCCACAGGTCTGATAGGCAATCTCTCGTGTCAGTAATTTATCAAGAACATATAAAGGTAGGACATGAGGGGAAGCGAGACTTCCGAATACTCTGACATATGTGAAAATTTCTTCTTCGAACCATCTCGTGACTGGAAGCATATCGACCTCCACTTCGGGAGAAAATCTTGGAGCATCTTTATCATACAACATTTGGTGCAGAGGTAGCATAATTCGATGACAAATCTTGTAGAAATATGGAATGAACTTGGAACCCCATAATTATTTGTGATAAATATGAATGGGTAAGGGGTCCTGAATAGTCCATTTCTAGCCCATTAAAGGAAACTTGGAAATATAACAGATTGCATCCATCACATAAGCAGATAAGTAGAAGGGGGGATAAATCCTCTAAGTAGTAGTTCTTTTGGACCGATAATTCAAAATGGTTGTGGCTAAATTGTCAGACAATATCTTAGCCCAATCCACAATAGTAGCATTAGTGGTGGCATCCAATAATGGTAGCCATTCAAATGAAAATTTATTAATGTCTGGCTTTCCAAACAGTCTACAGAGCATAGCAGCAGCAAAGCAATATGGGGAGGTGAGAGAACCAGTACTATACATACCATGCTTATCCTTTTTTAGTGGTTCGTCCCTTCTTGACTAGTCCTTGGTGCATTCTGCCAAATCTTCATTTTCTTTATCAAACGTCTCCATGAACTGTTTGTTATAAGTCGCCTGTGGCTCTGGTAGATGATACATAATCCTCAAATCTTGTGGAGTGAATGAGCCTATGAGTCCTTGACACTGAGTCTTAAATTGTCTGTTTGTGATATCAGCACTATCCAATACCCATTTGACCATGTCTATGTATGGAAGAATTTTGGACCTCGCCACTATCCGGTGTAAGAACAAACATGCTAGTTCTGTAATCGATGCCTCAAACGACCTGCGTGAATCTGCAGTTGCTGTAACCTCCATTACTCTGGGATTTTCTTCCTCGAGTAGGCTGTGCATGCTTTCCCAAGTAGTAACACCAACATCTCTGTTGCAGGTGGTGTCTGTGTACAAGGGCGTCATTTCTTTATCTTCAGAACTTGGAGCTTTACCCTTCTTTCCCATAATATTCTGAACACTACTATGTATACTTCTCTGCTCTTTGCTATTGCAGTTCTACAAATGAGGTAAGAGTAATGATAAGAAAAAGGTGACAGGAAAGCTTTAAATGCCGAAAACATATAAAATATATCACCCTATGTGAAATGGCTCTTCGATCAGATCAAAACCATATTTCATTAATGATTACCAACTAACTCATTAATTAACATTAACTCGCATAATTGGGCATCGGTTTATGAGAAAAAAAATTCGAACGACAAGCCCTGAAGATCTGCGATGAGGCGATTTTGCAATATTGCAGATTGCAATATCGCAAATCGCAATATCGCGGATCTGTAGCGTGTGGAAATCATCCATTACAATGTGTTTTCTGCGAAATGCGATTTGCAAGATGCGCCATTGCATATCGACGGTTTGAGGCATTTCGCATTAAGTAATATTTGAGGCATGTGATGTGATGAGTATCTTTTAGTACGTGATTTCACATCGCGATTTCACAATCTTAGGATTCAAATTGTAGGAAAACATCCATTACCCTTTTACGATGCGATGCTTTTTATTAGAGAGTTTTTTATTCGAATTTTATCATAAACTTAAGTCTTTTTATATTTTTCGAGTATTCTCCTAAGTTCATGATAGTAAGTTTTATTAAAAAAAAAGTAATATAAGCACTAGTTTATTTTTTTAATTTTTTGAATAAGGGTCCCCACTTATTTAGTATTAGTAACAAAACTAAATAAGAAGGGGGGTTGTTGCTGGGCACAACAGATTCATATGTACATGTTCCAAAAGAGAAAAAAACCATGTTGGATAGTAAATCTGAAAGGTGCATCTTTATTGGGTATAAGGATGGTTTAAAAGTTTATAAGCTTTGGAATCCAGAAACAAGGAAGGTTGTGTACAATAGTGATGTGGTGTTTAGAGAGGTGAAATATGTTATTAAACATGAATTCTTGCCAAAGGAACCTGAGAAGATAGAGTTTGAGCTAAAGGAGGAGGAATCAACCTCTACAACAAAAGAGGAATTAGAAGATGAAGAGCCACAAACTCTAGCTATGAAAAGATCAATTCGAGAAAGAAGGAAGCCAAAAAGGTATAGTCCAGCTGATTTCTATTCAAAATTTGCTTTATCTATTACTAATGATGATCCCAAAACTATCAGGGAAGTAGTAGATTCATAGGATGGAAAACTCTGGAAAGAGGCCATACTTGATGAAATGACATCTTTGCACAAAAATGAGGCTTGGGATCTAGTGGAGTTGTCGGCTGGAAGGAAACCTATTGGCAATAAATGGGTGTTTAAAAAGAAGATGAATGCAAAAGGTAAGGTGGATAAATACAAAGCTCGGTTGGTAAAAAAAGGTTATTCTCGGGTGTCAGGAATTGATTTTGGTGATATTTTTTATCATGTCTCTAAGGTAGATTCTATTATATTACTTTTATATATTGTTTCTTCTTTTGATTTTAACGTAGAATAGATGGTTGTGAAGACAACATTTCTTCACGGGGATTTAGAAGAAGAGATCTACATGAAGCAACCTAAAGGCTTTGCGGTGCAAGGTAAGGAAGAACTGGTATGCAGGTTAAAAAAGTATATGTATGGATTAAAATAGTCACCAAGGATGTGGTATCAGAAATTTGATACATGTATACGGGGACTTGGCTTCACTAGAAGCAAAGCAGATCACTGTGTGTACTTTAAATTAATTGGTGATCATGTTATTTATTTGGTCTTGTATGTGGATGATATATTGTTGATTGGAAATAAAAAATAAATTATCCAGGAATTGAAGTCCCAACTTTCCTCCAAAATCTACATGAAAGATATTGGTGCTGCAAACTATATTTTGTGCATGGAAATTAAATGTTATCCAGAAAAAAAGGAAGCTCTTGTTAAACCAGAGGAAGTATGTCGAGACAATATTACAGAGGTTTAATATGCATGATAGTAAACTGGTGAAGGTTCATATTCCTGTTGGTGTAAATTTATCTGCTGAACAATGTCCTAAGACGTAAGAAGAGGAAGAGGGCATGTCCCGTGTTCCATATGCAAGTGCAGTCAGTTGCCTAATGTATGCAATGGTCTGTACTAGACCAGAAATTACACATGAAATGGTAGTATTGATTAGGTTTATGCAAAACCAGGGAAGGATCATTGGACAACAATGATGCGGGTTTTCAGGTATTTGTGTGGTACTAGTGATTATGGTCTATGCTACCAAGGAAGACAAGGATTGGATAGAGTTTTGGTCATCCATGGATTTGTTGATGCAAACTGGGCTAGAGATCTAGATCAGAGAAGATCTACAAGTGGGTATGTATTTAACCTATTTGGAGGTGCAGTCAGTTGGATGAGCAAGAGACAGTTTGTAGTGGCACATTCAACTACAGAGGAAGAATACATGGCAACCACTCATCCAAGCAAGGAAGCAGTTTGGTTTTACAGATTGTGTTCAAGTGTGGGGTTGGTATAACGAGCTATAAGGATAGATTGTGATAGCCAAAGTACAATTTTCTTGGCAAATAACCCTTATTATCATTGAAAGACAAAACACATTGATGTTTTGTATCACTTTGTAAGGGATATGGTTGAGGACAAAAAGGTGTTGCTCGTAAAAGTGGACACTTTGAAGAATACTACAGATGCATTGATAAATTTTGTGAGCACTAATAAGTTCTCTTGGTGTAGAGAAACAATGGGTGTTGCAGGGTTGGACCAATGACTAAGCTCTCCTATGATCCCCTATGGAAAGAAAACAACAAGTGGGAGAATGTTGGATGTGTGTTATATTCTCTTCACGACTAGCCACATGCGTGGGGGGGTCACAAGGGGGAGATAGACCACCCTATTCATTGTGCCAGGTGCAGCAGGGAGCTCACAAGGGGGGAGAAAGTCCCCCCTGCCAAGGGGTTTGAGGGGAGTGATAGGCCCCCTCTACGGGGTCCAGGGAAATGCCCCAGGGAATTATTTTTGGACCCTCTATTAGGTCGACGGACCTACCTATGGTTTTGTGCATGGTTTTCGCACATGGTTTTGGGCATGATGGTTTTCTTCCCATGGTATTTTGTTGATCCAGTCAAGGAAACTATGATTATGTTCTAATACAAGGTTAATGGATTGGGGTTTATGGATGCTTCGATATGTATATATATGTATTGTAACATTAAAAGGAATATAATGAAAAATTAATCTGGTAGTCCCGGTTTTTGGATCTAGGGGAAATCTCTATGTATATATGTTTTATGTTTTATGATCTTGACATTATTTATTTTCCATTTTTATAATTCGTATGCAACTAATTTATGTACGAGGTTAAAACCTACATGAAGTCTAGGATTTATATGAATCCCTAGTGAGATATCTAACATATGTATTTTGAAAGGTTATTAGATGCTTTGAAGATCTATATTTGTTTTGAATTGTTTCTATGGTTTTCTATATGTTGTAGTAAGGTATGTTGTAGTAAGGTATGTTATACCTTTGGAAGACACATTAAAACCCTAGATGGAGTGAATTATCTTATGAAGGAGTCTAGGGTGTATAAAGTCCCTAGCAAGATGTTGAAGAGCATATGCCTCTTGTTTATAATTAAGTATGGGTATATGATATGCATAAAGTTGAAATGCTTCTATGATTCTGATATGGCTAACATCATGCTTCTATATTTTTTATTTTTCTTTCTATTTAAGCTTCGCAGGTACACAATATTAAACTTGGTGAAGATGTGGTGAGCATGATGGGGATGATGATCTCTGATGAAATGGTTGGAAGCCATGAAAGATTCTTCAATGCCGAAAAGAGGAAGTTGATCTCCCAGAGGAATCATGAATAAAAGAGATCTCCCTAATATTAAGAGGTAGTCTGGTAAAGAGGTGCTTCTTGGTTGAGAGGGAGTGAAATATATGGTCCTATGCTTCATGTGTCACACACTAGAACAGGACTAACAGTCATAAGTCTGAGTGAAGGCCATGAGCAGGAAAATGAAATTGGAGAACGCATTTTGTAGTGTTGCTAAAAGAAGGAAAGAAGGATTAAATTAAAGAATATGTTGTTGCATTTGAAGTAGGAAGGTAAAAATATGGTCAAGGAATCTTTTGTCAAAGATTCAGTTGATAGTCCTACTATGAAAATATGAGAAGCAACATATGCTATCTGGAAGAACCTAGATATTTGTATTTGATTATATACTTGTGAAAGTGTGTTATTGATTGGGGTTTTGTTTGTACAAGTGAATCTCTTGAAGGAAAGCTTGATGGTTACCAATCAGTAGGATTGGGAGAGATTGGTTATTCTTGATCTGTTGGATCAAGGGGTGTTGAGGATTTGCAAGTGAACTATTTCTTGGGGAGACATTTGGTTGACATTTTATGTTGATGTTTGAGTCCCTAAAGTTAGAAATGTGGCATTGTTCATTGAGCTTTGACACACACCTAGATTTTTGGGTTGGTGGTTAAAAAGTAAGCCTGATGGTGCCTAGAGGGGCTAGAAGCTTGAGTCCATCTTATTCCCACCTAGATAGAGTTCCCTAGTCAGGAATATAGTCCATGGCATTGTGGTGCCTAAACTATTGAGTGATTGGTTGAATAGATTACCTTGGTCAGGAATCTATTCCATGTCATTGCGGTGCCTAAATTGATCAACTGGTTAGATAGATTGCCCTGGTCAAGAATCTAGTCCATGGCATTGTGGTTCCTAAAGTTCTTCATGGTTCATATAGTTTGAGATCTTCCATTATATGTGTATACTAATAATAGCTCCCTAGTTAAGAGGGAGTGTTTGAAAAAGTAACTATGTTCGGTCTTCAATAATGCACTAGAGTCAATATGTAATGTACTTGTCAAAAGAATAAAGGTAATAATTATTATTATTATTATTGTGACTTATTAAAGCATGGGTTTCATGCTTGGGTCACCATGATTTATGTTAAAGTCCCCATTGAGGACTTCTAGGATTTATTTCGGGTCTATAGAATTATTTTACATTTAAAGAGACCCTTCTTGGGCTTTTGAATCATGTAAATCGGTTAAGTATTGAGTCAAATATGAATTATGTAACCTCTACACAATATCGGCCTAAGAGAATATCAAGTTGGTCTAAGGACCCATTCTACCCCACAAGAATCCTATAAAAGGAAGCACTACAAATTCATTTGGAGTGTCAGTTCTCATTCTCTCTCTTATGGGCAGAAGTGCGAAGTAGTAAGCTGGGAAAGTATATTTTTAGGAAGCTGAAGTGAATGTGAGTTTTGGGGAGTCTAAGGAGTCAAGGAAAATTGAAATTTTGGTGTTGGTATCTCTTTGTTTCATGTTTTGCATTGGGAGAACGAAGTCTCCCAAGTTGGACTGCTGCCGAAAGTCGTGAGCTGCCGCAAGTTTCTACATAGTTGAAGTTGATGGAAAGAGATCAATTTTATGGAGGCCGACTTGGTGTGGAGGGAAGGTTTGGTCAAGGTATAGGGTGAAGAGTCTCAAATAATACTATTGAAAGGAAGAATTACTTTGACTGGTTTTTCCCCTTGATGGGGGTTTTTCCTTGGCATGTGCCTACATCTTGTGCTCATTGTTTTATGTGTTGAAGCTTTGTGTAATTGCTTGATGAACTATAGAAAGAAGATATAAATAATTGTAATAACAAATAACATCACAAGTAATTATCAATATTGATAAAATATTTAATGTCTTTTTGATTTTCCAACAGTTTGGTATTTTACTTGTATAATTGTATGCCTTTGTTTTCATTTTGAAAATTGTATGAAATAGTAGAGCAGTGGCAAGAGCAGGTTGGTTCCTCTTGGAAAATTGGTGCTTGCTAACCAAAGGGGGTTGGTGCCTCATGTGAGTCAATGCTCACTGTTAAACAGACATGGACAGTGAGAAAGAATAGGAAAGATAAAGCATGCATTGCATTTTTTATTAACAATAGATGTACATTTATAGTACAATATGGTGACCGTTGCGATTCACATCCCAAGGTCCCTTGGACTACTTAGTCTGTTCGGCTTCCACACTAACCCATTAGGATTAGGTGTCCAACATTCCCCCCCTTAATCCGAAGGGTTATGTATGAGTCCAATAAGAGAGTTGTAATACAAAATGTGCAAAAAATGCATGGAAGCACTAGGTTGAATGTGCTCTATGAAATGTTGGTATAAAGAGTGGTGGTTTAAGGATGACCACCAACACTGGAACGCTTAGTGCAGTTCCCGGAACTCTTCCAAAACTGGAAAGAAGCTGAAGTCTTCTGCTAGAGGAAGTGATCCTATTGTTTTAAAAAGGGAAACCTTCAACCATAAAAGGGAGGCCTCACCCCGCATAAAAGGTAAAACTTCAACTTGTAAAAGGGAAGTCTCAACCTGTGATGGTTTAAGGATGACCAACAACTCTGGAATGCTTAATGCAATTCCTGGAACTCTTCCAAAGCTGGCAAGAAGCTGGAGTCTTCTTCTAGAGGAAGTGTTCTCAATTTTGTTCCCGGAACTCTTCCAAAGTTGGCAAGAAGCTGAAGTCTTCTGCTAGAGGAAGTGTCCCAGATTTCCTACTGAAGGCATGTTCACGGGCATCTTTGTCTCTGGCTACAACTCTGAAACTGGTGTGGCAGGTTGTGGCTCAGGC
>APFE030938247.1:89673-100379 GCA_000404065.3 Pinus taeda
AGGTGAGAAGATGGAGAAAACTCAACTGCAAGACTGTTCAATATTCTGGAACAAGTTCTAACATGTGTTTGGAATATCTTCTTGGCTATTGATGCCCATTGCAATGAAGCGATCCATCCTAGATGAATCTTTGTTCTTGCAGGACGTTTGTTGCTGAAGCATCTGTGTGAAGAATGGCTAGTTTTATGTCAGTGCTTACATGGATGAAGATCAAAACAGTGATCTTTCAAATGGCCAACTCGATCACAGTGTTGGCATTTCACGATCTGTTGTTGTTGTTGCTGCTGAGGAAGAGGAGCAGAGTCTGGAATAGTTGAAGCTTAACCGTCATGAAGAGCAGGTGAACTGTCATGAATGAATCCAGCACTCTGAAACTGAATGGGCTTGGCATAGTCTGGAATATGAAAGGACAAGTCCTTGTCATATCCAAGACCAGTTTGTGCTTGTTGTGGATAAGTTGTTCCCAAGGTCTGATGATGGGCTTGGGAAGTGCAGACTGAACTTCTGCATCTGCATTTACAACTGCTGCTTTATTTGAATGAACTGTAACATTAATGGCTTGTTGCTGATGGGTGGTTGTCTCAAAGTTCTGAACGGAAACAGGTTCAGAATGACTTCTCTGTTTTAATTCTTCTTGTTGTAGCTTTGTCTCAAGCTGCAAAAACTCAATATTTTCTTGTGCATTTTGCAAGCAAGTTTGAATGTTAAAAAGAGTTTCCTTACTGACTTTTACCATCCCATCAATAGTGGAAAATTTTAGACTATTTAATAACTGTAATGCATCATCAATTCTGGTCATTTTCTTCATTATCTTATACGTTAAAGAAACTGATCACAACTATCAACCAGCGAAGAAGAAGCAACAATCACTGCAATATCCTTTATAAATGTCAGCAAATGATCAGTGACCTAACGTCTACCTTCAAGATTAAAAAAACTTCCAAACTGTTGAAGTGTGTGTACACAGCTAAACTTGCATAAATTCCAGCAAAATGCAAAATGACTCTAAATCAGAAAATTACAATAGTATTTACTATCAACAAAATTCGGTTTGCTTGGACAAGTGGCCAGATTCCAACGTTGCGCATCAGTGCACAAAATTTCGTACAGACTGTCTCGGTTCAGGTGGTTTTCCACAAAATGGACCTTCTTGAACACTTTAACTCTCAAGCTGAGCCCATACTTAAGTCTTTGTATATGTAACACAAGAAAAAGGTATGACCAGGTCCTGATATTCCAGGCTTGCTAATTACTCGAATGATGCCCAATTCTAAGAAACGCTGGGGACAGACTTTATATAAAAAAAAAGATAGCCAAACTAAGCCTCTGCAAGAAATGGAGAACATTGTTGTTGAAGCTCCTTCCAATCTTCCTTTAAATACCCAGAATTAGAGGAGTAGGTTCTGGATCTTCCACCATCAATGAATCTGTTCTATGACAATGACGTCCTTCGGCAGCCTGGTAATGGAGGGAAAGGACAAGGTCGTCTCCCCATTCCTAAATTTACACATGCCCAGCTGAGTTCTTGATTGCAGTTTGCTTTCTCAAGAATAACTTCATTAATATACAAAGAAACCTAGCTGCATCTTCTGGAGACACACCCAATTCTCTACATACTCTACATCTGTATAAGAAATGTCGATATTTGAATATAATGGAAGTGCTTTGGTGGCTATGGTTGGGAAAAACTGCTTTTCCATTGCCACTGATCGTCGTTTAGGTGTGCAACTGCAAACAATAGCTACTTATTTTCAACGCATTTTCAAGATTCATGATAAGCTATATGTGGGTCTTTCTGGATTGGCCACAGATGTGCAGACTTTGTACTAAAGGTTTGCTTTTCGCCACAAGCTTTATTAGCTGCGTGAGGAAAGAAAAATGAGGCCAGAAACTTTTGCAAGTCTTGTTTCTGCGTTACTTTATGAAAAGAGGTTTGGTCCTTACTTTTTTCAACCAGTGATTGCTGGATTAGGGGAAGATGATAAACCATTTATCTGCACCATGGATTCGATTGGTGCCAAGGAACTGGCAAAGGACTTTGTTGTGGCTGGTACTACTGCAGAGTCACTTTATGGTGCATGCGAGTCTATGTATAAGCCGAACATGGAACCGGAAGAGTTCCAGGAATTGTTTTTGAAAGATGACCCTCGTCTTCCAACTTTTTTTTTTATTTTTCTTACATTGCGCTGCATGCAAACGGCTTTGCCTCGTTTATTCTATTTTCCCGTCGTGCAACTCTCGCGGCCAGTTATTTTGCGACTCTCCACATAATTTATTCGCGCTTTGTTCCCAATCAAATTCAATCTCTTCACGCCTTTGTCTCGCCAGTTTTTTTGTTTTGTTGATTCTGAAACGCTGGCAGCATTCAGACACAGTGAGCGTAGATCGTCTGCGTCCACCCTCACTCGCAACTTTTGGTAAATTGAAACGAATGACAGCAAGAATCGCTCGGTCGATCTGCTCCCGAAACTTCCTAAGCTGTAAATTTTTCTGCTTTGGACTAGTTTATGTTTTCGCCAGAAATGATTTACGGATTATTTTGTGCTTTGGTACATTAAACCCAGAAAAGACCAGTCTTTAACAAAATCACAGGCTAGATTCAAATTTCCTCTATACAATGTCGTGCCAATCTTCAACTCTAGTTTTCATTAGGCTATCAGATAAAAAATGTAATTTACAGATTCTGGATCGATTGTTTGAACAATCTCTTCAACAGAATGTAAACCCGTGGTTTAATAAAGCCATGAAAAAAGGCATTGAAGGACTTTCCCTATGCACAGTGATTTCCAAACAGTGATGGACCAGAGATATGAACTCCCTCGAGCAGACTGGAAACTTTTACATCAGACTCGTGGTGCTCCGATACAGACAGCATTTCAAACAGACAGTGTTGTCGCCATGTCAGGCAGCGTTACCAAAACAGACAGTGTTGTCAGGCAGCGTTTCAAACAGGCGTTTCTCCTTCAAGCGTTCAACAACTTGTAGCGTTCAGGCAGAGACAGCACTTCAAGCGTTCTTTGTCAGGCAGATTCTGAGTAGAAGAGAGGGTATGGCATCAATTTTGGTAACGGTGGACAGAGCAGGAGTGCAGCGTTCAGACCTGGCACTCTCTCAGATGTTAGGTATGCAGTGGCAGCATTCTTTCAGGCAGACGTTTCTTTCAGAAATTAGGTATGCAGCTTCAGGCAGGTAGGCAGGCGTTCTTTTAGGTAATGAAGATTGGGCCAGCACTATTCAAGGCAACTCAGATCAGTTGCTCAGGGAACATAGGCCACACATCATGGCTCTGATACCATGTTAAACAGACATGGACAACGAGAAAGAATAGGAAAGATAAAGCATGCGTTGTATTTTTTATTAACAATAGATGTACATTTATAGTACCATATGGTGACCGTTGGGATTCACATCCCAAGGTCCCTTGGACTACTTAGTCTATTCGGCTTCCACACTAACCCATTAGGATTAGGTGTCCAACACTCACAAAAAAAGAGATGTAATTAATTGGGTGCTTAATTTACATCATAAACAATCAACAATTTAGTGGTTTTTTTCCCTTTGGGTTTCCACAAGAAAAACATGGTGTCAAATATGTGCTACTCATGTGATTGTTGTTTGAATATGTGTGTCTAAAATTTTGTTGGTTCATTATTTTGTGAATGAATTCTATCACAAGTTAAAAAACATAAGAAGAGACTATAATCATAATAAGTAAAAGAAAAAAGAGTTTCTTAATTACTAATTCACCCTCACACCCCCCCCACCCCACCCCCTAGTAATTCCTTATTTCAACAAATGGTATCAGAGCCAAGTTCCTTCAGCAACAGTTTAATCACTGGAAGGTAGATATATAAGGAATTATGTCTAGGCAAGAGAGTTAAGAGACTTACTCAAGCAAAATACTAGTCTTTGATGGGACCAACTATGTTTTTTGGAAAGTGAGAATGGAAGCATATCTTATGTCCCTGGGAGTAGATGTTTGGACTTCACTACTAGTAGACTACAATGTCCCCAATATTCCTTATTGATGCAGATGGTAAAAAATTACATGGGAACAATGTTAAAGCCAAGAATTACATTCTCTTTGGTCTTAGTCATTCAGAACTTGTAAAAGTTATGCATTGTAAATTTACTAAGGAAGTGTGGGTAAATCTTAACCAGAGTCATGAAGGAGATGACAAAGTCAAGTAAGCGAAACTTCAGACTTTCAGAATGAGGTTTGAAAGCTTGAAAATGAATGATAATGAAAGCATAGAAGAACACTTCCTCAGAGTTGATGAAGTGACTAACATGATTAGAGGACTTGGTGAAGAAGTCAAGGAAGAGATGATTGTTCAGAAAATATTAAGATATCTACCCATGAGATTTAATGCCAAAATATCAATTATTGAGGAAATGGCTAACTTAAAGGATCTCAACATGGATCAGTTGCATGGTACTCTCACAGCCTATGAGATGAGAGTAGGTATAGAAAAATATGAACCAAAGGAAGTGATGTTCAAAGTATCCAAAAAGGGCAAGGAGAACAAATATCATCAAGACTACTCCAACTGTGAATCTGATCAAGAGTTGGCTCAACTAGCCAAAAAACTGAAGCGTGGCTCAGGAAAATATAAAGGGAAGTTTCCCTTTAAGTATTTTGAATGCGGAAGAGTTGTACATTTCTCTTCCAAATTCCCTTATAAAGAAAAGGTTGAAAGGGAATAGGATTTGAAATTTGGAAACAAGTCTCAGACACATTAGAATAAAAATCCTTATAAGAAGAAGGGGTTCTACTCCAAAGAGGATATCTCAACACCAAAATCAGACTGTGAAGACTCATCGAAGAATGATTCAGATAAGTATCTTCTTACAGCCTTTGAAACAGACTCCGAAAAATAAGGTATTATGGACTCTGAAGATGAAGAAGAAGAAGGAGCGGTAGACCTTGAAGGGGAACTCATCAGTGCCCTTGACAAGTTAAAGAAAGAAAGGAAGAAAATAAGCAGTTGAAGGAACAATTACAGTGTCTCGAGGAAGGTATGTATAACTTTGATAATGAGGAGTTTTCCTATCAAAAACAAAAGCTTGAAGAAGCTATCAAAAGTAATGACATTCTAATCCTTCTACTAAAATAAAACCAAGGAAACTGCAAGATACTGGAAGAGGAGAACAAGTAGTTGAAACAAGAGTTGCTTCAGTTAAAAAGGGAAATGATCTCACATATATGAAAAGATGGTATTCTATCTTTGAAAGATGAGCTGGAGGAGGTCAAATGAAAAGAAGAGGTTCTTTGAGCCTGGATTCAAAAATGGGAAGAAAATTGTTAGAGTCTTGGACCATAGGTTGTCTCTCTAAGAACCGATCTTGAGAAAACAAAGATCGAGAAGGGTCTAAATGAAAACTTTGTTGAAAGGACAAGGATACTAGATCAGATCTTAAATAGTCAAATGCCCTCAGAAATCAGAATTGGTCTGGGATGTTGTAACATATATGGTTTTCTTAAGTTAGATATTTATAAAAGAGGGTATAAAAGAACAAAAAACAAAAAATAGAATAAAAGAATGAAAATATGAAAATATGAAAATTAAAAAAAAAAAAAAAAAGTGATGAACCCCATGAAAAGAAAAACAAGTGTACAAGTGAGCAAGATCAAAAGCCACTAGAAATAATTATTGTTTGAACCATATAGTATAATCGTGATCAAACATGCTTAAATTTATGTTTTTAGATTAGGAAATAATTAAACCAAATTGTTTAATCTTGGTTGAAATTAGAAGATAGGATAGATTAGAGAAAAAGGTGACCAAAGAATTTAATCTTGGTCAATTTCATTATGCACTAGAATAGGGTTAGAAGTAACTTTAGGAAATAAAAAGAGGGTATGCTAGATCAAATGTGCCCTTAGGATTTATTAATCATGCTTTGATAGATTAATTTTAGTTAAATAATGAGCTAATCATGTCATTTAAACATGATTAGTGAGTGTACTAAGAATTAAACATTGAGTTTTATTATAACGTTGGGAGATGATTTTATGTTTTGTTGGCTTGTGATATTGAAAGAGCACCTTTCAATGACCATGATTTTCCCCGCCTAGATCAATGGTGGGGAAACCACTTTGCACCCCGTCATCTAATTTCCCGTTAACAGCAAAGGGGGTGGGGGGGGTCTGAAAAGCGGTATTTGTTTTCCCGTTCCTTGTGCAACGTGGCACCTCATCACAACTTCTCACCCCCCTCGCTAAAAACCACTTACCATCACTCCCCCTATGAAATCCGCTTATCACTCCTCTGCTCCCGCCAACGGTCACCACATCAATTCTCGTACTTTACCTTCCACTAATTACACCACGCCACTTGTCATTCCTCCATTTGCTCACATTACTTTCCCATTGTTATCTGCCTGTTATACCATATCCGTTGTAAATTTCTTGTTTCCGATTAATTCACCTTAATCCCATTCTGTAACGGATTTAACTACAACAACAAGTGATCAGGTCTTATAAAATCTACCTTGTATCATCTCACATGACTCTCCTAGCTACTCTATTATTGTTTGTTGGATTAGGGGGTCCTGACCTAGGTTCAGGGTTAGTTGTGCCAACCAACAAAACCCTACACTACTGGCCCTTTTGGCAACAACCCGCGTAGCGCAGACTATAGTCTCACCCAAAGTAGTATGGGGGGATGCTAGAACCAAGTTTCCACATCCAAAGATTAGTGTGATGTCTTTTAGTGCCCTAGATCTTCCTTTGTGTAGATCTATAAGCCCTTAAGGCTCGGTACTACAGCTCCCTTTAAACAGCCTCTAGACCTCTGTGAAGGTCTACAAGTGGTCTTTGTGGACCCTTAACAGTCTAGTTGTCCATTTACGCACATCAGAGAACTACTCTAGACTAGGGCTCATGCAGATAAGCTTGTGTTATTAATAAACATTATACAATTCATCAAATTCTTTGCGTAATTACACAAACATGCTTGTGTACATCATCTAATAGTTATTCAATAGGATTATGCATCATTAGATCAATATTTCATAAATACATTATTCATTCACAGCATATATCGTTATCATAAATAAACAGAAGTAAACAGATAAACACAGGAATTCTTTGGTAATCTTCTTTATTGTTCTTCAGTTAGGATTTACATACCCAAAAATACCCTACACACTTAGCTACAGGGGTCTACGAACTCAGTTGCGGACTCTACCTAGGCCTCTGCGCACTCAACTGCAAAGCCTTTACCTGACCCACTTCTTTGCACTAAGACTTATCTTCTATCCACCCATTACAACTCTGATTATCATTATCTGATTATGCCTTAGAATCTCTAAGACACACCTATTTATATTTTTCTACATAGAATCTCAAAACTAACTCAACCTTTTACATAAACAAGGGGTTAAAACCCCTTTGACTCCTAACCATCTATGCACTCTGCATCCACAAATCATAGAGACTTTACATCATTTACAATAATTACATCAAAACTTTGGTTTTTAACCCCAAAACTAACCCAAGGGACCCCATCCCAACAGGCCCCCAACATAAATATCGTGACTCGCCCTCGAGTCACTCGGCTGGCACAGCGATCTTGCTGTGAAGATCCCCTAGCTCCACTTGACTACTGCAAGCTTGGTAGCGCTTTGTGTGGATGTCTACTTGACCTCTTCCACTAGCTTCTTTGTAGCTGGTCCTTCTGCAGCCAGCTATTGCATTTGCTGGAAGCCTGTGAGCTCCTCCTGAATGTTGGTCATGACTTGGTAAGCTTCGTCTAACCAGGGCCCCAACCTGGCCTTAATCAAGGCCTCATTCTTCTATGCTACTTCCACCTGCATGAGGAGCCTCTTCCCTTCTTGCAACTTGGCTAGGCACTACGGTGGTGCAATGGAGCGCATCTTAGCCCTGATTTCATTGTATTGTTTCTGCAGCTCTTGAACCTCTCTTTTCAGTATCTGTAGGTTTGGGTCTTCCTACAGAGTCATCACCAACTCCATTTCCTGCTCAAATAATGTCGAACAATCAGCGACTACGGCATCCAAGGTGGTCATTCCTTCTTTTATTGCATCTCTACGCTGCTTCCTCATCTCAGGAGGAGTCATGGGTTGCAACTTTAACTGCAGCTCAATTATTTTCATGTTGAGTTTAAATTGAACTCAGCCAACCTCTACTTTTTCCTCACGCACTCCAGTAGCTAACTTCCTGATCTTAAATTCCGGTTGTGCATCCTCTGGAATGTGAAGCTCAGGCACTATTCTACATGCCTCTGCAACTATGGATGCCAATCGAGAACTTTGTGCCTGCAACATTTCCTTTTCTTTCAAGGTCTGTGTTTTCTCGGTGAACATTTTCTCATTGTTCACCATGTATTCATTGATCAGATTGAGAGTGTGTTGCTCTCGAGCATTCAATTCCTTTATCACCCCTACCTACAATGCATGAAGAAGGTCATTGGGGAGCACTGCAATGTTTATTCTGATTTTCTTAAGTGTGCTTAAAATGATATGGTCATCGGCTAATTCTACACATAGGGACCCTTCAGGAAATGCAACAATGTGAAGATCAAGGATCCTTACCAATTATGCAACCCAACTCATCCTCAGGGCCAGGCTCACTTGTGCAGCACTCGCTTAACCCGCGCCCACCTATATCCTATTAGCCTGGATCTGCACCTCACACAGATCCTTTTGGATGCTTCCCAGCATCTGCATATACTGCTTCCTGAACTGCTATAGCAGTTCAGTTGTAGTGTCTCGTATTTTTTTGTCAATCTCATCAAGATCACCCTCTATCAATACCATGGGATCACCCTACGACTTGTCCAGTTTTTCATTTTTTTTTCCAGGGATCTTCTCGTTGCTCCTGTCCATGCTTCTTGAGTCGAAATGGGGTGCTTTGCCCCTCATCTCCTCCACCGCCTTGTTCAGACTGTTCTTCCTCCTCAGTCTTAGGCGAAGTAGATTTTCCACTTCTCTCTGACTCGCACTACTCTTATTCAGCCTGCTCCTTAGCAATGCGCTCTTTCTAAAGCCAAGCCTTCTCTGCGACTTCCTTCTTCCTTTGCATAGCCAAGTTTTGTGTAGCCTTTTTGGCTCCTTCCTTTCATTTCTACACTGCCAAACTACCCACGCCCTTACTGGTTCTAGCATCCAAGTCTGGGGGGTGCGCCACTCTTTTGGCCATCACTTGATTACCTCCTACATGTCTGTATATGTTACCAAATATGGAAATTCATGCCATTTTTGTTGCGTATCCTTTCGCGCCTGAATGTAAACTGGGTGGAGGTGAGCCTTGAATGCGGCATAGGATGACAACTGCGTGTACAAGGTCGGGGACAACCTTGGGTGCTAGTTGATGGCCATGCGAGGACTTGATTCCATCAAAACCTAGAATATTTTTGTTTATGTGACCCGCACGGGGTCCTTTGTAGCCCATAGGGAGGCGAACTATGCAGCCTCCAGTAATCCTTCTTCTAACAGAGGAAACTAGTTGTCCTCTGGCAACTCCCATGCAACCAACAAAATGGAGAGAACCAACCAAGCATAATGGAATGGTTTGGTCTCATCTTGGCCCTTACGGAAATTTGCGAGGAATTCCTGACACATGTACCAGGACAATTTGAACTGCACACCCTTCGTGCATTGTGCAGCTAGGGAGACCACGTGTACTAGAACTTCGTTCATGTGACACTTCATGAGGCCAAATTCCTCCTTCATTCTTTCTGCCAAATCCTTTTCTCCTGTCTTTCCACCAAACTCTTTGGTCGGATTCAATCCCTCGTAGGGCAGGTGCGTGATCCTATGAATGAGCATGTTAGTGATGGGGATAGGCCCTCCTAGCCATAAGCACCCATCATGCACTAGAGTGAGTATTTGGCGCACACATGCTATGTTGATAGTGGTGCAATGATAATGGGGCACCCACAACAGGTTCAACAGTCCTGAATTTTCCACACTATGGATCCATTCCATCATCTCTAACATAGTGACACTCGAGTCCGTGTAGTAGAAACACTTCATACAGTTATCTATTGCTAAGTGAGGAAACCTAGCATGATGTTATGAAACCAGCTCAAGAAAAATATAGAAAAGATAGATCAACGCTTTAAAATTCAGCCTCTTCAAGGGGGAAACCTCCTTTACATTACATAAATGAACAATTCTTGGATGATTCAAATGACAAAACCTCCTTTCTATGTATAGGAGTCTAAGGAGTCACAATAACCCAGCCGACCTAACAATAATAATATAAAGCCACAAAAATAATAATAGAGGGATTCTATAGGGCCCAGTAATAACATTATGGGGACAATAGGGGCACAACAATATTAATAAGGGGTACACTACAATAGTAATGGGGTAATCACTAGTATTATAGGGACCCAACATGCCCCTCTCCTTCAAAAAAGTGTTGTCCTCAACGCTTGAGTAGTTCTGCATGCTTCTGTATAAAATTCTCATCCTCCCATGTGGAATCTTCAAGAGATAAGTTCTTCCACTTGATAAGATACTCTGAAATTGAATGATTTCGTAGCTGTCGAGTTCTTGTTTTTGTGGCTGCTTCCGGTTCCAATATAATTTTTCCTTCCTCGTCAAGTTCTGGCAATATTGTTTGAACTGGGAGCTTGTCGCCTATAACCTTCTTTAAACATGAAACATGGGAAACTGGGTGCAATCGAGAAGCTGCAGGAAGCTCCAATTTGTATGCCATAGTACCAATCTTT